>SRLM01005597.1:0-18736 GCA_015708895.1 Populus ilicifolia
ATATAAAACCATGATAAAAATGCACTTTTGAGTACTAATCATTAACTCACCTAGATTAAGACTTTGAAAAACTGAATATGGAAGTAAATTCACACTAGCTCCAAGATCAAGTAAGACTCTTTTAATTTTATGTTCTCCAATAAAGCAAAAAATTGTAGGATAACCAGGGTCTTTATATTTCAAAGCATTATTATTCTGGAGAATGACACTTATTTGTTTGGCTAAAAAGACTTTCTTTTTCACATTCAGTTTCCTCTTCATAGTATATAGATCTTTCAAAAATTTAGCATAGAAAGGAACCTATTTAGTAACATCCAACAAAGGTATATTGATTCTTACATGTTTGAAAGTTTTAAAAATTTCAGAATTGTGATTGACGTTCCTTTATTTGGTCATGGCTTAAAGAAATGGAAGTGCTGGTGGAAAATCAGTCTTTTCTTAGCAATTTTCATATTCAATCTCTTCCTTACTCTTAGAGATTGACTCATCATCTTTCTCATAAGGTTCAAGAGTGGGTTTTTTAATAACCTTACCACTGCGAAGAGTAGTAACTAATTTGACTTGATCCATGTGTTGGCTTTCGGAACTACTTGTATTTGTATTGTATTGCCCCTTGGGATTTTATTGTGGTTGAGATGGAAACTTACCTTTCTCTTGAAAACTAAGAGCAAATGTCAATTTTACAAGAGTATCTTTAAAATCTATCATGTTTTGAGCAAGTTGAGTATTGATTATCTCTTGCTTTTCAATGAATGCATGCAATGTTTCCTCAAGATTTCTTCTAGAAGGTGAAGCATAAGGAGGTACATATCCATAAGAATTTTGGAAATTATGGTGTGCTTAAAACGGTGGTTGTGAAGTTTGTACATTGTTATTCTCACTCTTCCAACTAAAATTTAGGTGATTTTTCCAACTAGGGTTGTATGCTTGTGAGTATGGGTTGTGGTTGGGCCTTTGAAAACCGTTTAAAGCATGAGCTTGTTCATGGAGACATTTCTGAAAAGAAGGTAAAGTTAGATAATTATTGGTTGAGTGTTCATTTGTTTTATATATTTGACACACAATGTTTTCAACATATTTTAATTAACCACTCCTTTTCAATTCTAGTTCCTCGACTTTTTTAGCTAAAGATGCAAACTTAGCTTGAAGGTCATGATCTTCCCTAAGGTTGTACATACCTCCACTAGATGTATGAGGTTGAGTTTTACTTAGTGCCTCATAAGTACCCGTGATGTCCCAATTTTGAGCATTTTCAGCTAAGAAGTCTAAGTACTGCATTGCTTCATCAGGGTCTTTATCTTCAAAAGTTTCATTGCATATCAATTCAACCATTTGCTTATCTCTAAGTGTTAACCCTTCATAAAAATGTGAAACCAATCTCCATGTTTCAAAACCATGATAAGGGCAAGTACTAAGCAAGTCTCGATACCAAGCAACCATTGGTAAAATATTTCTCTTGGTTTTTGAGTGAAAGTAATGATTTATCTTTTGAAAGAGTTTGTTCTGTGAGATAGGAAAAACTTCTTTAAAAACTGTTGTTGCATTTCATCTCAAGCACGAATGCATCCTGGTCTTAAATTTTGTAGCTATGTTTTAGCTTTATCTTTTAATGAAAAAGGAAAAAGCTTTAATCTAATGGTGTTCATGCTACAATTTAAATTATTATATGTGTTGTAAACCTCCTTAAATTCCCTTAAATATAAATATGGATTCTCCAATTCTAAGCCATGAAAAGAAGGTAAAAGTTGAATAATGTCTGGCTTAAAATTAAAATGAGATGCATTAGGAGAAAAAACTATGCATGATGATGCACTTGTTTTTATAGGATTCATATGGTCTCTCAGTGTTCTAGCACGGTTATTCTCATTTTTTTCATTATAAAGTGATTGATTATTATCTTTGGCTATATTTTCTGAAAATGATGAGGATATCTTACAAAGTCTACCACTTGATATATGTGAGCACACTCTCATGCACGTGTATGAATAGAATAAAAGGAAAAGGAAAACAAAAGAAGAAGAAACAAGAGAAAAGAAACAAAGATATATACAAGAAAAGTGAAAAGAGAAAATAAAATAAATATTATAATTTATATGAAACTTACCTCCCCGGCAACGATATATAACTTATGTTAACAACAAATCAAGTTCCTTTCATAGCTCAGGTGTCGGTTATACCATACAATATGGGTTATGAAAGTGCCAAGTATTTGTTATACTAAGTGTTATACAACATAAATCAAGATTAGTCATTTAACAAGCAAAGTATTAAAGAGTGAATAAGATAACAAATACAAAACATGTTAGTCTCAAACATTAAAATCCGTATTAAGTTTATACTATATTTATTCTTACTCCATTAGTATAACCTTTTCACCTTGATATAATAAACTTAGGTAGACATAATGAATGAAAGAAAGATAAATAAATAAAATAAGAACATAAATAAGATAAGAGTTAACAAAGTAAAGTAAAGGAAATGAAAGGCATAAACTTGATATTAATGAAAGCAAAGCATAGACATAATAAAAAACACAAAGAGAGAAAGCAAGAGCATGATTTTGATTTGGAAACCAAGATGCCTAAATGCATGACAAATGCCTCCTTTTATAGGCTAAAATTGAAAACTATTGATTTGATGACTAATTGATGAGTAGGTGGCCAACTCTTGACTTGGTGGCAATCCTTATCTTCTTTTATCTGCCCAAAATGTTATTAATAACATCAAAATTAGAACCACTTTAAAACATGAAAGTTATATAAAATTATCTCAGCTTTCTTGTGCAAGAAATTTAGATCATTTTGACTTTTAGAACTCCAGATATGGCCAAAATACTGAATAATGCTTGGACTGGAGGACAGATTCAGACTTCTTTGTTGTTGCTCCAATTTGAACTTGAAAATGACCTTTTTAGATCTTGGGCTCCATATGAAAGTTGTAGGCCTATGTCTTACCTTTACATCCATATAAAGTAGACTTAAATATATGATCTATAGCTTTAGAGATGATCCAATTATTGAACAAAATTTTTGTTCTAATGTTTAAGGTTAACTTTCTTAGGTTGGGATTATTATTTCTTTCTTCTTTTTCTTTTTTTATTAATATACATATAACTTATTTATGTTTTTTTATTATTTTTTTAATTTTTTTTTGCAATTTATATACTTTTCCTTTTTCTTAGTTGTTACCTTTAACAAAAGAACATAAATAATATAATAATCCAATATGGAACCTAGAATCATATGTTAAAATGTATGTGTGAAAATAAATGTTTAAGAATACTTGTTAAATGAGTATATAAGAAGAATTAAGTGATAACAATGCGAGAGTTTATAAACCTGAATATTTCAAGAAGCATTTTGGTAGACATTGTTAAGAATATTGCAAATAACCACTGAAAAATATTTACTAAGATACATCTCAAGAGTCAATAAAATTCCTCTTTACTCTACCATCTTAGTAATAACAGTTTTGTAAATGGTTTATGAAATATAAAACATAGTTAGTTTTTTTTTTTAATATCAACTACTACTCTCTCCTCCCAACCAAAATGATATATTGTCTTCAATGTCTTAAGGTAGAAAGATAGAGTATATAAGATATCACTTGAAACATTGAATACTTACAAACCTTGAACGCACTTAAACAAATATAAAAAATAACAAACAAAATAATATACTATTAAGTAAACCAAAAGGTAAACCAAAAGACAAAGATTCACAAACAAAGAATCAAATCCAATTTAATTTTTTATGGCTTTTCTTACTTGATCAATTTATATGACTCATGGAGGGATCAATTACATGAGTAAAAAATTGTAGTTAATCAATTAATTATTTAGCAGTAGTAGCAGATATTACAATTTTTCATGCCAGTGGTGTTAGAAATCCATAACATGATCAAGAAAAGACAACTATTTATGATAAAAACCATTAACATTTAACAAACCTATAGGTTCATAGTGAAAATACAGTTAGACCTAAGAGAAAATATGAAAGATCTCTTCCAATGTGCTCAGACCACCTAATAAGATAATGAAGACATCAACGTGTTTAAACATTGCATTCATTAGATAAGATATTATGGAGACTTGTAGTCCTTTCTAATTGTTTTTTCAATAATATCCCCATTTGCTAAAGTTTTGAGGACAACCCTAAAAACTTGACTACCTCTTAAAAACATGGCTATTAACACTTCCTCCATTAACCCAAGGTTGCCTCCTCCATACACTAAATGAATCTTTCTCTTAGCTAATACCTGAATAAGATGATTTGCTGATTCTAAAAACTCTATTTCCTTTTTGAGATTGGATCCACTAAAAACATAAATGTTTCTTATGTGATGACTTGAGGAACTTGCCATTTCTACACACTTTTATATCTGTTGAATGTATGGGTTGAGTAGAAATGAAGAAAAGAAAAGGAAGATTTTATAAATGAGAACTTGAAAATGCAATCATACCCCTTATATGTAGGCCACCTAAAGTCTCTCTCTCTCTCTCTATATATATATATATTAAAAAAAATATGCATATGTATAAGTAGTTGTGATTGTGGCTCACTAACATGACCAAAAGATTGATGTCTTCTCCCAAGTGTAGGAGTGTCGAAGTAATAAATAACCTGGTAAGACTGGGATCGAACCACAAAGAGGTTAATTGTATACACTATAAATAACAATAATACAACAACAATAAAAACAATAATAACAATAATAATAATAATAACAATAACAATAACAATAACAACAACAACAACAACAACAACAATAATAATACTAATAATAGTAATAGTAATAGTAATAGTAATAGTAGTAGTAGTAGTAAAGAAAAAGAAGAAGAAGAAGAAAAAGAAGTTGATGAAAACTTTTAGATGAAAGATTAATGTAAGGGTTAAACAATGATAACTACAAATATCAAGGTTAAAGGATCTACTAATGGCATGTCAAACAAGTATAGTGTAAACTTTTATTATTCAATTGGAAACGACAGACAAAGGGGGTTCCAATCTAATTATAAATTTTTAATATGATTATATTAGTTATCTTATTCGAATAGAGCTAATACTTGTAAATGTTTTCAAGTATTCATGATTATAACTTATGTTCCTTTCATAACTCAAGTGTCGGTATACATTAGTTATTAAAGGTATCTTATATTATTTGTTGTACCAGGTGTTATACAATATAAATCTAGATTAACCATTTAACAAGCAAAGTATTAAAAGTGAACAAGATAACAAATACAAAACATGTTAGTATCAAACATTAAGGTCCATGTTAAGTTTACACTATACTTATTCTTATACTATTAGTGTAACTTTTTCACCTTGACATAATAAATTTAACTAAACATAATAAAAGAAAAAAATAAATAAAATAAGAATATAAATAAGATAAAAGTTAATTAAGTAAAAGAAAGAAAATGAAAGGCTTAAACTTAATAATAATGAAAGCAAAACATAAGCAATATAAAGAGATAAAGCAAGAGTATGATCTTGATTTGGAAACCAAGGTGCCTAAATGCATGAAAAATAACTCCTTTTATAGGCCAAAAATGAGAACAATTGATTTGATGACTAATTGATAAGTGGGTTACTAACTTTTAACTTGGTGACAATCCTTATCTTCTCTTGTCTGCCCAAAATATCATTGATAATGTTAGAATTTGAACTAGATCTCCATATAAAAGTTATAGAAAATTATCTCAACTTCCAGAAAAAAATAGAGGTCATTAAGACTTCTAAAACTCTAGATATAGGCTCAATACTGAACAATGTCTAGGTTGCATAACATATTCCAACTTCTTTATTGTTGCTACAATTTGAACTTGAAATGGTCTTTTTAAAACAAGACCTCTACATGAAAGTTTTAGGCCTATGTCTTACCTTTCCATCAATATAAAGTAGATCTAAATACAAGATCTACAGCTCCAGATATGACCCAATTACTGAAAAGTGTTCTGGTCTGGACTGCACCAGTATCTCTTTTCTAAGTTTAGCCATCTCTTTATCCTTTCAATTTTTGTTCTTAAACTCATCAATTAATCCTTTTATTTCTATGAAAGGCCTGCATTTAAGATGAATATTTATTATAAATTAAAAAAATCTTATATTATTAGAGATATTATTATAAAATATGCTTTAGTTACAGAGTTATTAACACTTCAAATGTAAAATGATGATATAAAAACTTAATAAAAATATACTTTTAAGTACCAATCACTCACATCTTTCCTTGGTTTTATGTCTATGAATAGCATAAACGCCCTTTACGGGTCTGGGATAGGCTTCTCATCTGTTTTTTAAAAAACTGGCAAACAAGTTTTGTTTTAGTCAAATTCACAAGACTAAGTTAATCATGTTCTTTATGAAATTACGGACATAAATCATGAATTACATGATGCACATCTCCACTATGATGCGTCTTAAGAGTCAATAGAAGATTATGTAAAGACACCTTACTTAGACTATCATTAATGAATTGTGTTTTATTTTCACAGTTTACAGATACCATTCCTAAATAAAGACATGTTGCCTTATAAGTCCATCATCATATCTGTGACAGACTTTCAGTTATTTTGCATGACGTTTCTTTGAAAAAGTGCTTTTACTTATTCCATACATATGTGAAATGAATGAATTAGATAACTCACTTGATAATTGGACCTTTGCTTTAATCAGCTAGTGAATATCTTAAGGAATTTCATGATTCATTAACAACCTTAATCTTGTACATCTAACATAGTAAATTTTTATAATCGCATTCTAAGGCAGAGAGAGAAATTTTTTTTAATTTTTCAAGAATGATGCCTATTATTAAATAAGAATTGGAGGAGAGATTCAAAGAAAGGGGAAAGAGAAAAAAATTGCACAAATATTAATTATTATGAAAAACTAAAAGAATCGACTTAAGTTATAGAGTATCGTTATCTGCCATTTGACCGGGTTGAGAGAGACTAGCAAAACAAAAGTTTCACCAAAACAAAACACAAAACAATGTGAGAAAAAAAAATCAATCTTTATATACGGGATCACTCAATTTAATAGAGTTATTTTCAACTAAAAAATTATCAAAGTAGACTTTTAAAGAATGTCCATTTACCTTGAAAACATTTCTATTTTTTAGATTCTTGATATCACAGGCTCCATATGGATATATATGTTTCATAATAAAAGGACTGCTCCATCTTAATCTTAGTTTTCTAGGAAATAAATGGAGTCTAGAATTATAAAGTAAGACTTTTTTACCAACATTGAATGTTTTTCTTAGTATTTTCATGTCATGAAACTCTTTGATTCTTGCTTTTTTGAATTCTTGAATTTTCATAAATATTATTTCTTAATTCTTTAAGCTTATTTATTTGTAATTTTCAGTTGACTAGCATCATTAAAGTTTGAATTGAAAGTTTTAAAAGCCCAATAAGTTTTATGTTCAAGTTCCACAAGCAAGTGACAAGGTTTTCCATAGATTAGCCTATAAGGTGACATATCTAATGATGTTTTATAAGTAGTATGATAAACCTAAAGTGCATAATTAAGTCTTAAAAATTAGTCTTTTCTATTAGGGTTCATTGTTTTCCCCAAGATCTTTTGATTTTCCTATTAGCAAGCTCTACTTGTTCACTTGTCTGAGGGTGATAAGGGGTGACAATTTTATGTGTGATTGGTCGGTCATTCATATATATTGTCTCATCCTTTAGCATGCTAAGAGAGCATATATATTTGAAAAGAGGTATCCTATAATTGATTTAGATATCTACATGAGCTAATATATTAATATAACATGATAATGATTTATTACACTAACATAGGAACATATTTTAAGGCACCCAAACATGTATTATAAACCCTATACACTGAAATATAATGGATTAGAATGTATTATTTCCCCCCTAACATTTATTATATATATTATACATAGTATATGTTTTTCTATGAATCAGGTGGCAACTTGCATTCAAGAGGATCAAAGATTCATTGTCATAACTCGAAGATACTGATGATGTTGAGCATGTCGTTTCCACTACTTGATTATCATTATATTATCAAATTGACGAGATTAGGAAGTTAAGCATGTAGACATTTTAATAAAGAAGGAATATGCCATCTTGCATGGATAAGAATGTAATAATTCCAATTATCGAAACATATAAGCAAACATAATTATGAAAATCATGAGATTTTGTTTATAATGATAATCTGCCAAAACTTTTAGTAAAGGCTTCCATATACTGGAAAATCTCAAGTTATCGACTATGTCCTATTACACTTTTATTTATAATTTTTATTTCTAATCCAATCATTCTGGATCTAAAACCATATCAATAACATTTATTATATCACCAAAGTAGTTAGGATTATGCTCACAAATAATTATGCAACTTAAAGAAAATAAAGACCAAAGCATTTTCATTTTTACTCATAAATATATCATTACAAAGAGACTCATTTGTATTCATGCATCAAAATTTATAAATTTAGTATTGTTATTGCATAATTAAGTGAAAATACATTTGATCCTAATTTTAGGCATATTATATCTAATCTATGATAACAAAAGTAGAATAGGATGATGACTACTCTTGATGTGAATGAGATGACCTTGAAAAATACAACCAATCATTATAAGTAATGAAATAAGTATAAATAACAACTTTTACATTGGAAAATATCACTATGTCCTCTTTACTCATTTCCACTCGTCGTTTTAGAACTGATTAATCATAAGTATGCTAGTGTCAAATCACTAGTATTATTTGTTATCTTCCCGTAACTAACTAACTTATATTTTGGAATGATATTGATATCAAGGTGTAGTCTTGATATCATTAGTTTTCTCTAGTTCTTAGGAGTACCTAATCAAATATATTTTCCTCTTACAAATCCATTAAAAGCTTTTTATGCCGATAATAATAAATTTTATTAGCATTAATAGTCTCCTTTATCTAAGATCAACTAATCAAAATCAAAGTATTGCTGATATTAATGAAACTATTAATATCATTAGCTATTCAAACTTGAAGTAATTAATCAAATCCCTTCAAATGCTTTGATTTATCTATCATTAATATTGATGTCAAGAATCAATATAATCCATCACTATCATTAGTTATTTAATCCTGATGTAACTAATCAAGTGCTGTCATATACATTAGTTTTTCCATGTTTAGTGTAAATATCAAAAATCTCTTAACATCATTAGCCTTCATTTTTGGGAATAGATCAGGTTGTTCATCTACATTCTTACTTATCATCTATTATTTATTTATTTCTCATTTGTTTCATAGATTAGTACGGAGATAAAATGGGTATTATTGATAATGTTAAAAACAAAGATGTTAGACACCTAGCTACCAAAGTAATTTTATAAATCAATTTATTAATTTTTTAACACTATTATTCATAAATTCAAAAATCATATTTATGTTCCAATATAATAACTTTTCCTTCATAACACATTTCATATCATAAACTTAACCACCTGTTTTTAGATTATGCGCTTCTCAACAAAATCATAATAGCATTTAAAAGAGAGATTTACAATCATCAGAAAAAGCTTCACATAATTCAACTTTTTCTTATATTATTTTTTTTAATTCTAGATTTTCTTTCCAATCTCCAAATATATTTAAACATATTAATCTTATAACTTTATCTTTAGGTTCTTTATTAAAAACATTTCGTACTGAAATTTAGAAATTATGCATAATCATCCCTTGAGATAGTCCTTATAGTAATTAAAATATAAAATAAATCAACTCTATTTCAATCAAAGCCTTAAAGAACAAAATAAAACTAAGAAAAAATCAAAAACAAAAAATTAGGCCAAAATTGGACAGTAGCTAAAATGACCTAACCATTTTGAGAGATAATTTGACAATTTCTACTTCGGGAATAAATGCCAAAATATAATAAATTCCAAAATATTCCTTTTCATAAAAACATGTCATGCATACAACATAATTAACTCTTATCTTTAATTCAACAATTCTTTAACCTTATTAAATTCTCAAATATTTAAAATGCATCACCATTACATAAAAAAACAATGTTATTTCTCTAAAATCATCTTCCACATCATTAATAACATGGATATAACTCAATTTAAATTAATTTTTCTCATTTGCAGCTAGGGGTGTTCACGGTTCAGTTCGATTCGGTTTAGATTTAAAAAATCAACCAAACCAAATTACAGTAATTTTGTAAAAAATTAACCAAACCGAACTAGAAACCAGTTCAAACTGAAGTGGTCCAGTTCGGTTAAATCTAGTTTTTTAGGGAAAAACCAGGAAACTTAATCCCTTAATATATGTTTTTTTTAATTGGCTTAGCCTTATATTAAACAGCGCGTACTCCATTGAAATTGAAATAATATTGGCCTACACTATTTTCATTGTTTAAGATTGAGCGCCTAGTTCTTCACTAGAGAAAACATCAAATTTAGTGACTGATGGTTGGGTAGGAACACAAGGTTGATCAAACAAAAAAGAAGAAATATTGCTGGTATGGTCTAAATTGAATGGAGGGATCCCATGTTATCTCGTGGTTTAAAAGATACCATCCAACAACTGGAAAAATACAAAATATTTGGCTTAATCTTGTATGATAATTATACAATAAGTGACCCTATTTTCATTTCCAATCATAATCCTTTAACCTTAATTTTAAGTATTCAAGAACAACGACCACTGCAAACTAAAGCTACTGTTAAATCTACATGACACGGTCCCTAATTGCTTCTCTTAAGGGTCAAAGAGAGCTATTTTTGCAGATGGCTCTTTATATATATATATATATAAAGAAAAAGATACCCAAGTATTGATAAAAAGTAAATTTTATCTCTTTGACTTTTTTTATTGCAAGTCAAGATTTTGTTAAGGTTTTTGGATGTGGAGGTGTGAGTTATTTACTTATTGATAAGGAAGAAGACAATAAGACTCTCTGGTTTGATGTGGGTGTGGTTTGATGTGGGTGGCGACTTCAAAAGTAAATTGTAATGTCATTTAAGTTAAGATTTTCTTACTGTACTATTTATACTAGGTCATTTATAACTTTATTTTATGGGTGGACCGGTTCGGTTTATTGGTTTTAGTGGTAAAACCAAAACTAAACCAAAACAGAAAGATTTCTAGTTTTAGTAATCGGTTTTTCATTTCGATTCGGTTTTCTTGGTTAATTTTCCATTAGTTTTTTCAGGTTTTTTGGTTATTTGGTTTTTTTGAACACCCTTACGAGCACTTAGATAAATTACTCCTCCCACTTTTCCTTTAGTGTGGCTAAAACTTATTCCAAGGGAAGACATGATTCCCTTTTTATTTTTGACCTCCATCACACCATATCATGGTGCAAACAACTCAATTTCAAGGCAATTCACTTTTGCTCAAAATTGACTCATGAAAACCTAAATTGTATTAATAAAATTCAGCATCAATTCTTCTTATATTTATCCAAAATTTCATAATATTGCATAAAACAACTTACTTAGATAAAATGAACTTTAAATCACAACCAGCCAAAAAATTTTAACATTTCCCTTTTCTTCCCTTTTCACCATGACTTTCTCTCTCTAGGATTCCATGTCCCTTCACTTGTTCTTTTTATTTTCTTATGTTTAAATACTTGAACACTCTTCCCTTCTCAAATAGCTCTAAATCATGATTTTTCTCTAAATGTTTTAGTGTTGAATTGATAAAGAAAAGAAAAAAAATGCTCTCTTCTCTCCCCCTGAACTGAATTGACATCCTGTAAGAGAAAGAAAAGAGAATTTTTTTTGTTCTATTACCATTTTACTTTCCTTTGACCCATGTCTCTTAATTCTTAGGTAAAATTCTTGACTTACAATAAAACCTTGATATTACTATTGATTTATTTTACTCCATAATTTCTCATGATAAAATCCTTATTATGATTCATTTATTCATATACTATTATTTAAAATTCATGGGGTTTTACAGGGGACATGGTCATGGTTTTGATGGTGCAAGCTCATATATGAGATAACTTGTTATATGTAATTAGAATGATGCAATTAAATGTTAGGAAATTGATTTTGTTCATATATGAAATATTTTAAGTTGTAATATTTGGATTGATTTTATTGATGTTTTTATAGACCAAACTATGTAATGAATTAAGTTGTTCGACGATATAAATTAATTTGTGTTATAGACTTAACTATTAAGTGAATTGTGCTGAATTATTTAAGTTTTTGTTGTTATTAAGTTTGTTGATTTTTTATAGAGTAAAAAGTGCAGAAAATGGCCACAACATTAAATTTAAAGGGTTCCAACATTGATGTTACTATAACCTTTAAATTTAAAGGTTTTAGTATTGATGTTGCCATAACTATGTTCATTTGAAAAAAAAAACCCTTTACAAACAAGATCTAGTTTATGATCTTTGGTTGTTTCTATTCTAAGACTTAGTCACAATATATAAATTAGTCCCTTCGTACCCAATATCATGTCAAAGGTTATCAATTTCATTCCAGTTCAGTTGGAATTACTAATATAACTCACATTATTTTAAGAAATAGAACAAAGTGAAACAAATTTCATCTCCCAAGATGCTTCTAGTTTGCTATTAATGTTTCATTTTAGATTAATGGCTTCTTAACAAGAATGCTTGATTTGAAACTATAAGTGTTAGTTGAATTGTTTGGTATCCAATTAGGATTATTAGATTGAATGGCTTCCGAATACGGATGCCGAAAGGATTGACAATCATCAGGGTTAGCCCAATTGATTGCTATGTAACTTGGATTACTAGAGTTAATGACTTTGAAATAGGAATGCTAGTGTGATCAACTACTAAGGGTTTTATGGGAATTTTATTCGATCAATAAGAATGGAAATGAAGTTGAAGGAAAGTTGCATAAAATAATATAATTCATAAGAAGTTTTAAAGTATTTTGTAATAACATAAATTTTTTTGGTAATGAAATATTAATCTTTATTTTAGATTCTTTATTGAATCATTAAGAGTGACTTCTAATAATTATTATTTTGTTGTAGTTGATAGGTAGGAATTATGTGTGGTCAAATATTTGTATTGTAAACTCCTATAATTATTTTGTATTATGTAACTAAAATATATAAGTTCTAAATATTACATTAGTAACGGCATGTAAATAAACAACTCACTTTGAGAGTTTACATTAGTAACGGTATGTAAATAAACGACTCACTTTGGGAGTTTTGTGGTTGTGTGTGTGTAATTTCCAATTAGTTCAATGCATGTCATTTATTAGTATATGTTGTTTGCACTTGTTGTTAACATGAATTTAATGAAAAATGAGAGATGATATAAGGATAAGTGAATGAATGAGTTTGGCCTCATTCGAGTTAAGTATTGATAAAAAATCATTAGATTAGTTTTGTGTTGATTGATATATGTTTGTTGTAAAGATATGATTAATTTTAAGATAAAACTGATATTTAATGCATTGTATAAACCAATCAACCGTTTAGGAATTTGTTCAACCGATTTATTTGAGGAGCAATAAAATTGGCTTTTGTCTAATTTAATCAATCAAATTAGTTAACCATTCGATCGTGAATAACACCTTTGAAATTTAGTAGCTTCTAGTTGACTGATTGGTTACGCTAATGTGAATCGGTTGATTATTTTAACAGTTATTAAACTATTAATTGGAGAACAAAATCTACCTTATATTTTATTAATCATGACTAAGCATGATGTAAGAAATCAATTTGGAAATTAAAGATATCACACCAAAGCCATTGCATTTTTAACTTTTATTAAGAAGAATAAAAATGACCACTAAGAAAATGATCTTGAGCCCAAATATTCTCTTATGGGTATCTATAGTATTTGGTGAACATGCACTCCTCTTCATTCGACAACGTATTTAGATGTAGGAGAAATTGTGATATGCATTAATAGTGTTAAAGAGAGGATATACACTCTGACATTTAAGTCCATTAAAATTTCAATTTCATTTTTTGCACACTCTCTGTCATTTTCTTATCTTCCAAACATATATACATAGATCCATTTTCTTATCTTCCAAACATATATACATAGATCGATATACATAAGCATAAGTTACACGCCTAGGCCTAATTGCATATTTAAATTATTTTAAATCCACAAAACTATATTTAGATGTTTACATTGTCTCTGTATTGCATAATTTGAAATTAATTTATTTTTAAATTTGAAATAAAATCATATATTTTGAATTAATTTTTTAATTTTAATAATATTTATATTAATTATTACTGTCGTCTTCGTCATCATTTTTATTATTATTGTAATTATTATTGCTCTAACCACTATTATTATTATTGTCGTCTTCGTCATCATTATTATCATTACTATTATCGTTGTTATTGTTGTAATAATAAAAATTATAAATTTATTTTGAAAGATAAAATTATTATTATTATTATTTATTACTATTATTATCACTATTATTATTAGCAGTATTATTATTGATATCATTACTATCATTATTATTGTTATTGTTGTTGTCAGTTTGATTATGACAATAATCATTACTATCATTAGCACCATTATATTTATAATAAATTATTATTATAACTATTATTATTAGTATCATTATTATTAATAATATAATTGTACATCACTATTACAACTACTATTATTACCACTAATACTATTATTATTGTTATGCAAAAAATAAAAGCTATGAATTTGACTTGAAGGATAAAATTAAAAATCATAAAAACATTGACAAAAAGACCAAGGAACAAAAAACCAAGAAATCAAAAGAAAAAAGATTAAATTTAAAATTTTATTATTATTGAAAAAAATTATAAAATTGACTTGAAGGATAAGATTAAGCATAAAAACTTTGACAATAGGTATAAGGAGCAAAATAAAAAATCAAAAGTAGAAGAACTAAACTGAAAAATATTATATATAAAAATTAGAATTAAAGGATTAAATTGAAAAATCATAAAACTTTAACAAAAGAGAAGAGAACAAAAATAAACAATCAAAACTCAAATGACTGAACCTAAAAGGCAATATAAAAAAGGACAAGAGCGCATCTCTCCATATAGGTGAAAGAAATGAAAGGAAAAAATAAAAATAAATAAAGAGCTATTAACACGACCAAAAAATTAATGTCTTCTTTCAAGTGTAGGAGTGTCAAAGTAATAAATAACCTAACAAGACTAGGGTTGAACCACATGAAAGTTAATTATAAAAATTATAAATAATAATGATGATGATGATTGTTATAGAGAACTTTAAGATGTAAAATTAATGTGAATATTACACAATGATAAAAATAATTATCAAAGTTAGAGGATCCATTAATGATATTTCAAATAAGTATAATATAGACTCATTTTATTACTCAATAGCAAATCACAAACAAAGAAGATTTCGATCGGATGATTTATCATTAATAACTCATTATAAATTATTAACATGATCATATTAATTATCTTATTTAAGCAACACCAATATTTTTTAAATATTATTAAGAATTTATGACACTAACTTATGTTAATAATAAATAAAATTCCTTTCATAGTATAGGTGTAGATTATACCATACATTTGTTATACCAAGTGTTATACAACACAAATGTAGATTAACAAGTACGCTATTAAGAATTAAAAAACTTAAAAATAATAAGACATGTTAATAACAAATTTTCTTGGATATAAACATTGAAGTCCATGTTGAGTTTATATTATACATATTCTAACACTATTAGTGAAACATAGCTAAACATTGGAAAGAAAAGAAATATAAATAAACTAGATAAGAACATAGTCATGATTGAAAGATAAACAAGAGGTTAACGGAAGGAAAACTTAAAAAATACAAAAATAAAAAGAAAGAAAGTAAAAATATGATCTGAAAACCAAGATGCCTAAATGCATTACAAATGCTTTATTTTATTAGCTAAAATTCAGAACTATTGATTTGATAACTAATTGTTGAATGAGTGGCTACCTTTTGACTTGGTAACAATCTTTATCTTCTTGTCTACATAAAATATTATTGCTAGCATTATGATTTGAATATATAATCTACATAAAAGTTCTAGAAAATTATCTCAGCTTTCCAACAAAATAAAAATTGATATATTTGGACTTTTAGAACTCTAGGATAGATTTTGACTTCTCCATTGTTGCTACCATTTGAACTTGAAAATGACACTTTTAAATCTTAGACTCTTATGAAAATTTTAAGCCCATGTCTTAATTTTTATATACATATAAACTAGACCTAAATCTATACTCTACAACTCTAGTTATAATCCAATAACCAAATGATGTTCTAGTTTGGAGTGAATCAGCATCTCTTTTCTAAACTTATCACTCTTTGTCTTCTGAAATTCAGTGGTTAAACTCATTAAGCAATCATTTGATTTATGTGATAAACTTATCGTTAAGATGAATATTTACCATAAATTAAAGTTATCTTATATTATTAAACATGTTATTATACAACATGCTCTAGTTAAGGAGTTATTAATACTTTAAGTTCAAAATAATAATATAAAACCTTGATAAAAATACACTTTTGAGTACTAATCAGTTATCAATGATAAATTGCCACCTTTAGATGACAAGCACCGACCATAAAGAAAGAGTATATGGCAAAGAACAAAATAAAATGATATGAGATAATTTTTCACCACTAAAAGGTATTGCACACCTCACCTAAAGTGTGTGGCACCTCCTATATGCCTACAAATTTTTGAATAAAAAATAATAACTAAATGTTAAATTACTATATCTCCTTTGACCAATCCCAATTATTGCAAAAGCACTCTGAGTAAAAAATGACAGTACTCTTATTTACATGACTTATTTTTTGTTTACCCTAAGACAATTGTGTAAATGTATTGTATAATTAAAAGGTAAAAATACCAAAACACCCTTTGTCCATTAATGTTAGTTTTTTTTGCAAGGGTATTTTAGTTATTTTAGTATGTATTAAAACATGATTGAGAAAAACAGCTCAAAACCAATATGTAATGACTAATGAATCATATAAAAAGACCAACAAACACCTAAATCAAAAGCAATCAATTTTTCTTGCTAAGGCCTTAGACATCACTGCACTATTACAGTTAATAGTGAGTGTGTCTATAGCTATAGAAAATCTCTCATGCTTTTTAGTATATTTATTATACCTTGGTCAAACTAGTTTTTTGACTCATGTATTAGGTGGATTCATGCGTTCTAGACATGTGCTAATCTCATAACTGATTCAATTGTTATTTATCTCTAAGGACATTCCATACCTTTAAATATCATCTTTTTATAATGGTTTAATATTCTTTGAAGCTCATATCTCTTATAGTATAAAACTATAAACTAATGCAATTTATTTTTAATATTCTTATCTAAAAAAATCATATAAGGTCAAGGCTATATAAATAGCCTAAAGTCCTAAGATAAAAGGATTGTATCCATCTTATTCTTTAAAACACACAAACAGTAACCTCTTAGCTTGTTGTAAGCTAATTTTAGCTCATTGACTTTTAATTTAATTTTACAAGGTATGAAATATAAAATTAATATATCAAAGATTTATTTCGATAAAAAGTATGATTTGTTAACTTGCATGAAAACTAGGGACTATAATGTACTTTTATTATTCTATTCTTATTTTCAAGATGATCTCTATCTTTAAGATAATCCTCGTCTTTAAGATAATGATAGTTATATGCTTTCAAATTTGATTCCTAATCAAATTCAAACTTTAAAAAAGAGAATAAGTTTGATGAAAACTTTGTTTTTCACATGCAAAGAGCTTTTGGCACTATAAATATAGATCCTCGTGTATGAAAAAAAAAAGAAAAAAACAAAGAAGAAAAATATAGGAGAAACAAAAGTGAGAAAATGGAGGAGAGAACCAAAAAATCATAATAAAAGAAGGAGAGATTGAAAAAAAATGGAAAATGAGAGCATTCTCTAGTCAGTGCCTGCACTGTTACCTTCGCCTTTTCCTTCCGCTTCACCATGTAAAGTCTTCTTGTTCTCTCTATTTCTATGTACTTGTTGTAAGAAAACAATGCGAAGGTAATTTAATCATCTAAACTTTGAGACATTGGACAATGAGTTTTGCAAATTTCACAAGAGAAATCTCTAATAAGATCCATCAAATGGAAGGCCATTTTAAAATGACAAAGATTGAAATTACTTTTGAAAATTTTTCACTTTTAAGAAATTTTAAACTAGGCAGGCCGCCCATGAGAATTAGGTCGTAGAAAAAAAATCTTTATATTTTTCCACTACCTTTCATATACCATCCATTGGGTAATGCAATTTCTAACCCTACCAACACGATCAAAGAGTTAATGTGTTATTCCAAGTGCAGGAGTGTCAAAATAATAAATAACCTGGCAAGACCGAGATCGAACCATAGAGAAGTTAACTATATTAACACGACAAAGAGATTGATGTCTTCTTCCAAGTGCAGGAGTGTCGAAGTAATAAATAACCAGGCAAGACCGGGGTCGAACCACAGGGAGGTTATTGTACAAATTATAAATAACAACAATAACAAGAACAATAACAACAACAACAATAATATTAATAACTATAATAATAATAATAATAATAATAATAATAAAGAAGAAGAAGTAAATTTGATGAGAACTTTGAGATGGAAAATTAAAGGATTAACAATGATAATAACAAATGTTAAGGTTAGAGGTTCCACTAATGGTATGTCGAACAAGTATAGTATAAACTCTTATTGTTCAATTAGAAACCACA
>SRLM01005631.1:0-25141 GCA_015708895.1 Populus ilicifolia
ATGAATTGTTTTTGGGCTGATTTGAAGGTTGATTTAAGGCTGAGTTTAAGGCTGATTTGGAGCTGAATTTAAGCATCAAATAAGTATACAAAATATACCTATTATTTGGGCTAAGATTGACATTGAAACCTTAAATGTTTAATGGTTGAAGTTTGCACACAACATAAGGCAAGTTTGGGCTTGAAATAGATCATATGATATTTTTTTCTAGAATTGGAATAGAATTGATTTTTGGGACAAATTTGGAGAACTTATTTGAACCAAGATTTGCTTCAATCTTCAACTAAATGTCTCTTCAATTCTTTGTTCTGAATTCCAATGTTGAATTTCCTGAATTAATTCATTTAAGCTCCAAAAACCTATCCAAACATTAAAACAAACTTCATTACTAAAAAGCACATCAATTATTATAAAAAGACCAAATAAAAACAATAAATACATATGTAAAATAAGAGACTTAATGATACTTTTGATGCACAATCATTTTCCTTTAATATATACATCAACTTACTAAAAAAAAATGTGTGTGTTGGTGAGATAAACTGAAAAACGACTTATTAAAAAACAGTTTGTCTTCGTGATGTCATCCTTATACTTATCGTTCGCGAATCAATATTCATGAGGTGGGGGTTTACGTTTTCAATAGTGTTGGTGTCTAGGTACAAGTTATTTTTGTGTCACACTCCTATCAAACCTGATTTATTTGGCTTTTTCGGGAATTGACATCTTTGTGTGTGGGTTGCGTGACCATGTGATCACGAGGTTCGCATCAATAACTTGTACTAGGGTTTCTGTTTTCAATAGTGTTGATGCCTAGGTACAAGTTATTGATACGAACCTCATGAAACCCTTACCCAATGAATATTGATTCCCGAACGAGAAGTATAAGGATGATGCCACGAAGACAGTTGTTCTTCTATAAGTCGTTTTCAGTTCTTTAGAGAACCAAGAAAGGGAGATATCCCACTAACACATAATAAGTGCAGCAAATAAGTTTTATTGATCTGAAAATTGCGTACCTTTTACATGTTTGGTTATGCCTTTATTTATACTGAATTTGAACTTAAAGAAACCCTAATGGACCTCCCTTAGGTGGAATTATATGAAGCCCACTTACAATTGATCCAAATAAGTAATAATAACCCAAAAACTAAGAAGAAAATTATAAAAATACTAAAAATCTGAAAATACCATCCTAAATAAGCTAGAATTAGATTTATCACCCTTAAAAAGTCCCAAACAAAATTGGACAAATCTGATTTGAAAAATTTATGTTGCTGCCCCCTTTAATGTCCTTGATTGGCTTGAAATTCCTTGTTTAAGTTGGACAAATAAGAAAACAAATTTCCTCCTTTATTGCTAATTTAATTACTTTCCTTTCTAAGTGAGGAAAAACATTAAATAATCCTACCCTCTTTAGGAATAAGATATGGCTAACTTCCTTACTTAGTTAGGAGAATAAATTGCTGGCTCCTTACCCTTGTAGTATTAGAAAAAGACAAGCCTAACAAGGTTGGTATTGGGCCGAACACATCAACCCTTTGTTCCCCATGAATTGGGCTCTTTTTGGACCTGAACTAAATGAATTAAAGGTTGTCCTTCATGCTTCTTAAATGTCCCAAGCTCCTCTAGGT
Source organism: Populus ilicifolia (assembly GCA_015708895.1). Classification (NCBI taxonomy): domain Eukaryota; kingdom Viridiplantae; phylum Streptophyta; class Magnoliopsida; order Malpighiales; family Salicaceae; genus Populus; species Populus ilicifolia. The sequence goes on from SRLM01005631.1 coordinate 1,635, forward strand.
CCATTTTGTTCCATATGTTCTAAACAAGCCCATTCAATGCTTCTTAGCCCTAGCTCTTGTGATTGGCCCAATTGGCACCTCCAATGGGTTGTTGGCATGAATATGCTTGGTGTTAGGCTGATCCGCATCATCCCCTCTCTCTTCAAAAGGATTCGACCTCGAATCATCACCTACATCAACCATAGTAAGATAAGAAACATTAAAGGTAGCACTAATGCTATACTCACCTGACAAATCAACTTTATAAGTGTTGTCATTGATCCTCTCAAGGATCTGAAATGGCCCATCTCCTCGTGGTTGTAGCTTTGACTTCCTCTGCATTGGAAATCTCTCCTTGCGCATATGCACCCAAACCCAATCGCCAGGCTAAAAGAGAACATGTTTGCACCCTTTATTGGCTTTGGTTGCATACACGCGATTTCTCTTTTCAATCTATTGCCGCATACTCTCATGAAGAGTTTTCACCACATGTATTTTCTAATTACTATCCAAACTAGCCCTTTCATCAATAGACAAAGGAATCAAATCCATTCGAGTTAAAGGGTTAAATCCATACACAATTTCAAATGATGAAAATTCAGTAGTAGAGTGCACACTACGACTATATGCAAACTCTATAAATGACACCACGTAAAAGTTGTGTTAAGGTCTTATTAACTTCTTCGGTTTGTCCATTTGTTTGGGGGTGACAAGTAGTTGAAAACAACAATTTAGTACCCATTTTTCCCGATAACACCTTCCAAAAATAGCTAAGGAACTTGACATCTCTATCAGAAACAATGTTCTTAGGAACCCTGTGAAGTCGTACTATCTCCCTAAAGAACAAATCGGGCAATGTTAGTTGCATCATTAGTTTTATGACATGAAATGAAATGTGCCATCTTTGAAAACCTATCAACAACTACAAAGATGGAATCCCTACCCCGTTTTGACTTAGGTAAACCCAAGACGAAGTCCATCGAAATGTCTACCCAAGGTTCTTTTGGTACAGGCAAAGGGGTATACAAGCCATGCGGTTAAGTCCTAGACTTTGCTTTCCTACAAGTTTGAAAAATAATAAAAATATAAAAATCCAAAAATTATTATCCTAAATATTCTAGAATTAGATTTTTCACCATTAAAAAGTCTCAAATAGACTAGGAAATCTGATATGAAGGTAGAATGTATTATAAAGTCTTATTTTATTTTGTAGCTCGGATGAATAAGGAATCCTTGTAAGAAAATTTTTTTTGAAACATTAATAAATCCTTGCCACACTTGAAGATTTTATTGCAGCTCATTGAAGATCCTTGTGGAATTAGAAAATTCCCAAAATAAGTTGGCACATCTTTTTAGGAAAAGAATCCTAGCCAAATAGAAAGTCCACAAGTCAAAAGGAAGTAAATAACAAAAATCATACAACATTTGTTGACCCATATTGAGATGCCTTCCCAAGATCTAATTGATGTGAAAGTTTAACTCGAGGTAATACAATGTGTCAGGAGACTACAAGTAAAATTTCAGCTTGATCCAATGGTCTGATTGAGAATTATGACTATTGCTGTAAAACTGGATAGTTGCACATTTTACATCAAAATTCAAATTTGACCTTGCTTGGATCGTATCTTGTAGCCTACATACTATTTAGTATTTTAGCTCATATCTCAAGTTCTAGAAGTTCAAATGACATCAATTTTTTCCTTATAAAGCTGAGACATTTTCCTAAAGTTTCAATGATAAAGTTGATTCAAATTTCGATGTTATCAACGATGTTTTTAGCAAATAAGAAAACAAAAATTGTCACTAAGTCAAAAGTTAGCCACCCACTCAATCCTTAGTTATCAAATCAATAGTTCCCAATTTTGACCCATAAAATGAGGCATTTTCCATGCATTTAGGCATCTTGGTTTTTCATTCATTTACTTTCTTTCCTTTACTTAGTTATCTTTTATCTTATCTATGTTCTTATCTTATTATTTATTTATGTTTTTTTCTTTCATTATGTTTAGTCAAGTATGTCAAGGTGAAAAGGTTACATTAATGGTGTAAGAATAAGTATAGTGTAAACGCAATATGGACTTTAATGTTGGATACTAACATGTTTTATATTTGTTATCTTGTTTACTTTTAATACTTTGCTTGTTAAATGGTTAATTTAGATTTATATTGTATAATACTTGGTACAATAAATATTTGACATTTTCATAACCTAATCATATGGTATAACCAACACTTGTGTTATGAAAAGAACTTGATTTATTGTTAAAATAAATTATAATTATGAATACATGACAACATTTACAACTATTAGCATTATTCAAATAAAATAACTAATATAATCATATTAACAATTTATAAGTCGATTGAAACCTCCTTTGTGTGTGGTTTCTAGTTGAATAATAAGAGTTTACACTATACTTGTTTGAAATACCATTAGTGGATCTCTAATGTTGACATTTATTTTTATTATTATTTGGTCCTCACATTAATTTTCCATCTCAAAGTTCTTATCAACTTCTTTTTCTTTATTACTATTACTATTACTATTACTATTAACATTATTCTTGTTGTTGTATTATTGTTGTTTATAATTTATACAATTAACTTTCCCTACAATCCAACCCTAGTCTTATCGAGTTATTTATTACTTCAACACTCTTGCATTTAGGAGAAGACATCAATCTTTTGGTTGTGTCAAGTTTTTGACCTCGTTGCTTGAGAGGTAAATTCTTATATAAATTATAGTATTTATTTTATTTTCTCTTTTCACTTTTCTTGTATCTAACTCTCTTTTTTTAGTTTTGTTTCCTTTCCTTTTCTTTTCTTCCTTCTATTCTCTTCTTACACGTGCATGAGAGTATCGTCACGTACATTAAGTGGTTGACTTTGTAGGATATCCTTATTATTTTCAAAAAATATGGCCAAAGAAGATAACCAATCACTTCATAATGAGAATAATCATGTTACAACACTTAGAGACCACATGAATCCCACTAAAACAAATGCATCATCATGCATAGTTTTCTCTCATGATGTATCTCATTTTAAATTAAAGTTAGGTGACATGACTAAAATATTGATATCTTCTCCTAAATGCAGGAGTGTCGAAGTAATAAATAACTCAGCAAGACTAGGGTCAAATCATAAGAAGGTTAATTGTATAAATTATAAACAACAATAATAGTAATAATAGTAGTAAAATAAAATAATAATAATAATAATAATAGTACTAGTAGTAGTAGTAGTAGTAAAGAAAAAGAAGAAGAAGTTGATGAGAACTTTGAGATGAAAGATCAATATAAGGATTAAACATGATAATAACAAATGTCAAGGCTAGAGGATCTATTAATGGAATGTCAAACAAGTATAGTAGAAACTCATTACTCAAATGGAAACCATACACAAAGAAGATTCTAATCAGATTACAAATTGTTAACATGATTACATTAGTTATCTTATTCGATTAATGTTAATACTTGTAAATGTTGTTAGATATTCATGACTATAACTTATGTTAAAACAAATCAAGTTCTTTTCATAGCTCACGTGTCGGTTATATCATATAGTATATAGGCTATGAAGGTGTCAAACATTTGTTATACCAAGTAAAATACAATATAAATCTAGATTAGTCATTTAATAAGTAAAGTATTAAAAGTGAACAAGATAAGTCATTTAATAAGTAAAATATAAATCATGTTAGTATCAAACATTAAGGTTCATGTTGAGTTTATATTATACTTATTCTTACACCATTAGTGTAATCTTTTCACCCTAACATAATAAAGTTAGCTGAATATAATGAAAGAAAGAAACATAAATAAACAAAATAAGAACATAAATAAGATAAAGTTAACTAAGTAAAGGAAAAGAAATGAAAGGCATAAACTTGATATTAATGAAAGCAAAACTTAAACAATAAAAAGAGAGAAAGCAAGAGCAACTTGATTTGAAAATGAAGATGTCTAAATGCATAGCAAATGCCTCCTTTTATAGGTCAAAATTGAGAACTATTGATTTTATGACTAATTGATAAGTGGGTGACCAACTCTTGATTTGGTGACAATCCTTCTCTTGTCTGCTTAAAATATCATTAATAACATGATATTTGGAACCACTTGAGAATATAAAAGTTGTAGAAAATTATCTTAGATTTTCAATAAAAAAAACAATGAGGCCATTTAGACTTCTCAAACTCCAGATTTGGGCCAAAAACTAAATAGTGTTCAGGCTGCAGGACATATTCAGATTTCTTAGTTGTTGCCATAATTTGGACTTGAAAATAGCCTTTTTAAAAAACTAGACCTCCATATCAAAGTTGTAGGATTATGTGTTACCTTTCCATCCATATAAAATAGACCTAAATTCAAGATTTACAACTTCCAATATGACCCAATTACCAAATAGTGTTTTGGTTTGGACTGCACCAGCATCTCTTTTCTAAGTTTGAAATCTTTTCAATTTTAGTACTTAAACTCATCAATCAATCATTTTATTTATGTGATAGACCAATATTTAAAATAAATATTTACCACAAATTAAAGTTATCTTATATTATTAGATATGTTATTATAAAACATGCTTTAGTTAAGGAATTATTGATACTTCAAGTGCAAAATGATAAATATAAAATCTTAATGAAAATACACTTTTAAGTACTAATCCAACCCCCCTAACTAGCTTATTACTAGTCTCTAGTAATCAAAGTGTTCAAATAAAAAAATAATTTGCAAATTCTACAAAGTAAGATATTTATCATTCAACTTTCATTAATCTATCCAGATAAATAAACTCTCATTAAATTTATATATCTGCTTAATACCTCTTAAACATGACAAAGATAAACCTTTCTTTTGTGCTCAATATATCAATACATAGTTATGGGGTTTTACTTAGATGAAAACAAAAAAAAATTCTAATGTTTAAGATTAACTTTCTTTGGTTGAGATTTTTTTTAAAATATACAAGTAACTTAAAACATAATGTATCTTTTACCCATATAACGAGCTTTCGGCTAATGACTCCCACACCAGTTGGTCTTAGGTAGGTGTTGAGACATTCCTACGAGCTTAGTAACTCTGGTTGTAGGTACTGATATGTAGATAGTGCAATATTTGTATGTAACTATCATTGGGTCAATAGTTTTGAAGTCAGATGACTTTAGGGTATTAGATGTTAAAACACCATTCAGACTTAATTGCTTAGGTTAGGAGGCTACGAAACCAAACTTATATATTTTTTTATTATTATCATTTTTTTTTGCTCTTTGTTTTGTTTTTTTTTCAAAATTATATACTGTCCTTTTTTCTTAGTTGTTATCTTTAACAAAAGAACATAAATAATATAATAATCCAATATCAAACCCATAATCATATCTTAAAGTGTTTGTGTGAAAATTAAGATTTAAGAATACATATTAAATGAGTATATGAGCAGAATTAAGTGATAACAATGTGAGAGTTCGTAAACTTGAATATTTCAAGAAGTATTATGGTAGACCTTGTTATAAATATTGCAAATAACCATTAAAAAAAAATGTTAACCAAGATATGTAGTAAGAGTCAATAAAATTCTTCCTCACTCTGCCATCTTAATAACAATAGTTTGCAAAAGGTTTATGAAATAAAAAACACAATTAATTTTTTTTAAATATCAATTACTACCCTCTCTCCCCAACCAAAACGAGATATTGTCTTTAATGTTTTAAGGTAGAAAGATAGAGTATAGAGAACATTACCTGAAACAATGACTACTGACAAACCTGAAACACACTTAAACAAATATAAGAAACAACAAAACTAAAATATTATGCTTTATTAATAAAACCAAAAGATATAAATTTTTACAAATTAAGACTAAAATTGTAGTTGTGATTGTTGCTCACACCTTCCCTTGATTTTACATCCAAGAACGGGCTTAAACGCTCTTTATGAGTCAGGGATAGGCTTCCAATCCAGTTTTCTTAAAAATTGTCAGACAATGTCTTTTTTAGTCAGATTTGCAAGACTAAGTCGATCATGTTCTTTATGAAAATGATGCCATAAATCATGAATTGCATGATACACATCTCCACTAGGATGCGTTTCAAGAGTTAATAGAAGATTATCTAAAGACTCTTTACTTAAGTCATCCTTAATGAATTGTATTTTATCTTTACAGTTTATAGATACTATTTGTAAAGAACGACATTGTGCATTATAAGTCCATCTGGCACATCGATGACAGACTTTCAGTCATTTTATATGACGTTTCTTTTTAAAAGTACTTTTACTTGTTCTAGGCATGTGTGAAATGAAGGAATTAAAGAACTCACTTGATAATCGGACCTTTGCTTTAATCATCATTGAATATCATTAGGAATTCCATGATTCATTAACAACCTCAATCTTGCACATCTAGCACAGTAAATTTTTGTAATTGTATTTTGAGGCAAAGCGAGAAAATACCTTTTCAATTTTTCAAGAGTGATGCCTATTTTCAAATGAGAATTGAAAGAGAGATTCCAAGAATTGCACAAATATATACACAGATATTAGTTATCATGGGAAACTGAAAGAATCGACTTAAATCACAAAATACCATTGTTCGTCATTTGACCGGGGTGAGATAAATTAGCAAAAATCACTTAAAAAGAAACTCAAAAACAATGTGAGGAAAAAAATCAATCTTTATATACAATATTACACCCAATTCAATAGTCATTTTTAATTAAAAAATTATCAAAATAAACTTTCAAACGATGTCCATTTACCTTAAAAACATTATCATTCTTTGGATTCTCGATATCACAGGCCCTATATGGATACAAGTTTCACAATAAAAGGACTACTCCATTTTGATCTTAGTTTTTCAGGAAATAAATGGAGTCGAGAATTATAAAGCAAGACTTTTTGACCAATATAAAATGTTTTTCTCAGTATTTCTTTTTATAAAACTCTTTGATTCTTGCTTTATGAATTCTTGAATTTTCATATGCATCGTTTCTTGTTTTCTCAAGCTCATTTATTTGTAATTTTCACAGTTGACTAGCATCATTAAGATTTGAATTGAAAGATTTAATAACCCAATAAGCTTTACATTCAAGTTCCAAGGGCAAGTAATGAGGTTTTCCATAAACTAGTCTATAAGGTGACATACCTAATGATTTTTATAAGCAGATCGATAAGTCCAAAGTGCATTATTAAGTCTTAAAGACCAGTATTTCCTATTAGGGTTCATTGTTTTCTTCAAGATTTGTTTGATCTCTCTATCAGCAAGCTCTACTTGTCCACTTGTCTGAGATGATAAGAGATAAAAACTTTATTAGTGATTCCATATTTTTCATTAAAGACTCAAATGGTTTGTTGTAGAAATGTGCTCCACCATCATTTATTAGGACTTGAGGGATTTAAAATTGACTCAAAATATTTTGTTTCAAAAACTTTATCAATATTTTGTGATTATTATTATGGCTTAGAATTGCCTCTATCCATTTTGAAACATAATCTACAATGACTAATATCTACAAGAAACAAAATGATGGAGGAAATGGACCCGTGAAATCTATACCTGAATAGTCAAAGATCTTAATGACAAGAATAGGATTTAAAGGCATCATGTGATATTTTGAAATAGATCCTAACTTTTAACAATTTTCACAAGTCTTGCAGAATTCATGTGATTCCTTGGACATGGTGGGCCAATAAAATCAACTTTGTAAGATTTTTGTAGTTATCTTTCTTGATGAGAAATGGTCCCCACATGCTTTAGAATGATAAAATTTAATGACAGTACTTACCTCATTGTCAGAAATGCATCTTTAAAATATTTGATCAAGACAATATTTGAATAAATAAGGGTCATTCTATAAAAGTTCTTTATCTTATTCTAAAACTTTCTTTTAACAAAGACTTCTTCACAATGTTCAGTCTATTCAACAATATTATCCTTTGTTAGAAAGTTACTTAAGGGCTTAGATATTATACTAAAATCTTTGATGAATGATTAGTACTCAAAAGTGCATTTTTATCATGGTTTTATATCATCATTTTGCACTTGAAGTATCAATAACTCCTTAACTAAAGTACGTTTTATAATAATCTATCTAATAATATAAGGTACCTTTAATTTATGGTAAATGTTCATTTTAAATGCAGGCCTATCACATAAATGAAAGGATTGATTAATGACTTTAAGAACTTCAATTGCAAAGGCAAAGAGATGATCAAACTTAGAAAAAAGATGTCGGTGCAATCCAAACCGGAACATCTTGGGAGAAAACATCAATCTTTTCATCGTGTCAATGAACCTTCTATAAAAACTAGTATGTCTTAAGAATGATCTAACATCTTTAATAGATTTTGATGTTGGCAAGTTAAGAATCAACTTGATTTTTGATTTGTCAACCTCAATTCTTTTTTATGAAATAATATGACCAAGTACAATGACATTTGTTACCATAAAGTGACATTTTTTCCAATTCAGTACAAGATTCTTCTCTTCACACCTACTCAAAACCTTTTCTAAGTTAGTCAAATAATCATTAACTGTTTCGCCAAAATAGAAAAATTATTCATAAAAATCTCAAGAAAATATTCAACCATATCATTAAATATACTGACCATGCATCTTTGAAACGTGGTTGGTGCCTTACATAATCCAAAAGGCATCCTTTGAAATGCAAAAGTACCAAATGAATATGTGAAAGTAGTCTTCTCTTAATCTTCCAATGCAATTTTTATTTGGTTGTAACTTGAATAGTCATCTAGGAAACAATAAAATTCATGACCTGCAACTCTTTCTAGGATTTGATCCATGAAAGGTAATGGAAAATGGTCTTCTCTAGTCAATGCACATACGCCAACCAGTAACAGTCCTAGTAGGAAGCTAAAAGGGCTTTATATTTCAATAAAGCAAGAAATTATAGGACAATCAAGGTCTTTATATTTCAATAAAGCTAAAAATACTTTCTTTTTCACATTTAATTTTCTCTTTACAATGCATAGATATTTCAAAAATTTAGCATAAGAAAGAACCTGTTTAATAACATCTAGCAAGGGTATATTGATCCTTACCTATTTGAAAGTTTCAAAGATTTCAAAGTTATGATTGACTTTTCTTTGTTTGGTCATGACATGAGGAAATGGAAATACTAGCGGGGAACCAATTGTTTCTTTATAATTTTTAAATTCAACCCCTTTCTTACCTTTAAAGATTGACTTATCATTTTTATCACAAGGTTTAAGAGTGGGTTTTTCAATAACCTTGTCACTATAAAAAGTAGTAACTGATTTGACTTGATCCATGTGTTAGCTTCCAGAACTACTTGCATTTGCATTGTATTGCTTCTTAGGATTTTATTGTGGTTGAAATGAAAACTTACCTTTCTCTTAGAAATTGAGAGCAGATGTCAATTTTGTAAGATTATCTTCAAAATCTATCATGCTTTGAGCAAGATGAGTATTAATTATCTCTTGCTTTTCAATGAATGGATGCAATGTTTCTTCAAAATTTCTTCTAGGAAGTAAAGCATAAGGAGGTGCATATCCATGAAAATTTTAAAAATTATGATGTGTTTGAAATGGTGGTTGTAAATTTGTGCATTATTGTTATCACATTTCCAACTAAAATTTGAATGATTTCTCCAACTAGGGTTGTATATTTGCAAGTATGGAATATCATTGGGCATTTAAAAACTATTTAAAGCATGAGCTTGTTCATGGAGACATTCCTTAAAAGAAGGCAAAGTTGGACAGTCATTGGTTGAGTGATTTGTCTTTTAAAAAAGTTTGTTCTGTGAGATGGGAAAAACTTCTTTAAAAATCATTGTTGCATTTCATCCCAAGCACGAATAGATCCAAGTCTCAAATTTTATAGCCATGTTTTAGCTTTATCTTTTAATGAAAAAAGAAAAAAGCTTTATTTGATGATGTTCATGCTACAATTTGAGTCATTATACGTGTTCCAGACCTCCTCAAATTTTCTTATATGCAAGTATGGATTTTTCAAATCTAAGCCATGAAAAGAAGGTAAAAGTTGAATAATACCTAACTTAAGTTAAAATGAGGTGCATCAAAATGGAAAACTATTCATGATAGTGCACTTTATGAGATTCGTATGATCTCTAAGTGTTCTAACACGATTATTCTCATTATAAAGTGACTTGTTATCTCCTTTGACCATAATTTTTGAAAATGATCAGGATAAAGTCTACTGCTTAGTGCATGTGACCACACTCTCTTGCACATGTAGTAATAGAATAAAATAAAGAGAAAAAAAAAGAAAAGTAAAAAGAGAAAATAAAATAAATACTATATGATGCGAACCTAGTGATCACATGGTCACGCAACCCACACGCAAAGACGCCAATTCCTAGAAAGCTATGTAAACCAGGTTTGATAGGAGTGTGACACGAAGATAACTTGTACCTAGGTATCAACATTATTGAAAACAGAAAACCCCCACCCAACGAATATTGATTCGCGAACGAGAAGTATAAGGATGACGTCATGAAGACAATTCTTTGATAAGTCGTTTTCAGTTCTTTAGAGAACCAAGGAAGGGAGATTATCCCACCAACACAAAATAAGTGCAGCAAAGAAGTTTTATTGATCTGAAAATTGCGTAACCTTTACATGTTTGGTATTGCCTTTATTTATACTGAATTTGAACTTAAAGAAACCCTAATGGACCTCCCTTAGGTGGACTTATATGAAGCCCACTTACAATTGACCCAAATAAGTAATAATAACCCAAAAACTAAGAAGAAAATACTAAAAATCCGAAAACACCATCCTAAATAAGCTAGAATCAGATTTGTCACCCTTGAGAAGTCCCAAACAAAATTGGAAAAATTTGATTTGAAAAATTTGTGTTGTTGATTTAATTACTTTTCTTCCTAAGTGACGCAAAGCATTAAATAGTCTCCCCTCTTTAGGAATAAGATATGGCCAACTTCCTAGAATAAATTGCTGATTCTTTATCCTTTTAGTATTAGAAAAAGACAAGCCTAACAAGGTTGGTATTGGGTCGGACACATCAACCCCTTGTTCCTGAACTAAATGAATTAAAGGCTGTCCTTCATGCTCCTTAAATGTCCCAAGCCCCTCTAGGTCCATTTTGTTCCATATGTTCTGAACAAGTCTATTTAATGCTTCTTTAAGCTTCTTAACCCTAACTCTTGTGATTGGCCTAATTGGCACCTCCGATGGGTTATTGGCATGATTACGCCTAGTGTTAGGTTGATCCGCATCATCGCCTCTCTCTTCAAAAGGATTCGACCTCGAATCATCACCTACATCAAACAGAGAAAGATCAGAAACATTAAAGGTAGCACTAACACTATACTCACCTGGCAAATCAAGGATCTGAAATGGCCCATCTCCTCGCGGTTGTAGCTTTGACTTCCTTTGGGTCGGAAATCTCTCCTTGCACATATGCACCCAAACCCAATCATCAGGTTGAAAGACAACATGTTTGCACCCCTTATTGGCTTTGGCTGCATATACGCGATTCCTCTTTTCAATCTGTTGCCGCACACTCTCATGAAGAGTTTTCACCACCTGTGCTTTGCGATTACTATCCAAACTGGCCCTTTCATCAATAGGCAAAGGAATCAAATTCATTGGAGTTAAAGGGTTATATACATACACAATTTTAAATGCTGAAAATTCAGTAGTAGAGTGCACACTATGATTATATGCAACCTCTATAAATGGCAAACAATCTTCCCATTTCTTTAAGTTCTTTTGAATGACACCACGCAAAAGTTGTGTTAAGGTCCTATTAACTACTTTGGTTTGTCCATCTGTTTAGGGGTGACAAGTAGTTGAAAACAACAGTTTAGTACCCATTTTTTTTTTTTTTTGCTAATTTGACATATGTATTAAAAGAAAAGGGTACAAAGAGTATAAGGGGCATACCCCAGATTTACAATGAGAACAGAAATGTAAAACAACAGATGGCTACAGGCTAGCTACCAAACAAAAACTCAGACCTAACTAAATTTGTTAAGGAAACTAATACGACCAGCTAAATATCAAATGAAGAATCTATGTTATTAACCCTCCAATCCCTTTGGATCCTTTTGTTTTCATCCGTTGGTAGAACGCTCCTCATCAAATCAAGCCTACCACGGATGATACATTTGATTTGATCAAAAACCAAATTATGAGTTCTAGAGATTCCTGCTAAGGTCCTTGCATTTCATTCTTGCTAGATATGATACACTGTAGCTGCGAAACTGAGTTTATGAGAAAAATTGACAAAACGTTTTCCATGCCAAGTGATAGTGGCCCATCGAATCCATTCATCCCATCCTTTTGTCATTCTTGGAATGTAGCATTTGTCACAAACATCCCACCAGATCGCTTTAGTATAGGAGCATTCCAAGAACAAGTGGTTGTGATCTTCGTTGTTGCGAAGACAGAATGAGCATCTATTGGGACCATGTATACCAAATCGATGAAGTCTATCTTGGGTTGTGAGTTTCTGTTGGACAACCGTCCATAGAAGAAACGAATGTCTTGGAACAGTATTCTTGAACCACACAATGTCATGCCATTCGACTATCGTATGATGAAATCTTAGTTGTTCCCAAGCTATTTTGATCGAGAATCTGTGATTTGGTGAATCCAGCCAAACAATCTCATCATTTTGCCCTATCATAGGATTAGAATTGGAAGGAATAGCTTCTACAATGGGGTGCCAGCCAATAGCGTGAGTGGTAAGAATTTTCCATTCTGAGTTATGAATTAACATATTGACCTTCGCGGTCTTTTTCATACCTGAATTATAGATGAATCTATCGCCGTAAGAATCTGCGAGCGGGCTGTTAGGATGCCAATTGTCAAACCATAGAGAAGTTGTCCTGCCATCCCCTATGATGTACTTCATCTTCGGCCATGCTAAGGATCTAAGATTTAAAATCTTTCTCCATGCCCAAGAGCAATTTTGTGGCGTCCTGATTGTCTAGAAATTCCTACCTCGCAACAGATTACATCTGATCCAAGTAGACCAGATTGAGCCATCTGAGTCATTGCATAGGTTCCAAATGTGTTTCAACAAAGCAATCTTGTTCCATTCTGTTATCCTTTTTATTCCTAGCCCACCCTCCTTTTTTGGAAGACATACCTGATCCCAAGCCACTTTAGCCCCAGTAGTTCTCATATCTGAACCTGACCAAAGAAAGGATCTCATAATTTGCTCCACACTTTTTATGACTTGCCCAGGTAAGATGAAGAGAGATGCCCAATAGACCTGGATGGAAAATAAAACTGAATTAATCAGTTGTACTCGTCCTGCATACGATAGTGTTCTACAAGTCCAATGTCGAACTTTAGAGGTGATTCGATCCACGAGACCCTTACAATAAACAACCTTTAGCCTGGACGAGATAAGAGGCACTCCCAAATATTTCATAGGGAGCTCCCCCTCTGCAAACCCAAGAACATGAATAATCTCTTCCCTTTCAGCATTTAACACACCGCTTAAGAAGATGTCACTTTTATTTGGATTTGGATACAGACCTGATAGATCTTGAAACTTTGTGAGCACAGTTTTGATCATACGAATTGAGTGTACATCTCCTTTGCTAAAATTCATCAAGTCATCAGCAAAACAAAGATGAGAAATGTTGTCCTTCTTGCATCTCCAGTGGAACTTGAAGTTTTGGTTGGCACTCATCTTGCAGAATAGCCCCGAAAGGATTTCCATACATAGGACAAACAAATATGGAGAAAGTGGATCCCCTTGTCGCTGCCCTCTCCCACCTTGAAAATAACCTGCAAGCTCACCGTTGACGTTGATGGAGAATTGACATGATGTAACACAAACCACAATCCAATCAATGACTATTCTAGGGAATCCTATTTTTCTTAACGTAGCGTTAATGAAATCCCACCGAACTGAGTCATAAGCCTTCATCAGATCTACTTTCATAGCACAACGGGCAGGTCCCATAGATTTATGATAGCCTTTCATTAGTTCTCGAGACAAGAATGTTGTCGCTAATTCTCCATCCAGAGATAAAAGCAGTCTGATATGGACCTACTAAGGATGGTAAAACAGCTGTGATTCTCCCGGCTAGAATCTTAGCGATGCATTTGTACACGGTATTGCAGCAAGATATAGGACGAAAATCTGTCAACCTCGTAGGATTGGCAACTTTAGGAATAAGGGAAATGGATGTAGCATTCATTTCTTTAAGCATTCTCCGAGTCTGAAAGAAGGAGCTAACAGCATTGATTACATCCTCCCCAACTATATGCCACATTCTTTTGAAAAAACCTGCGTTAAATCCATCCGGACCAGGGGCTTTGTTGTTCTTCAAACTAAACATAGCATGCTTAATCTCCTCCCTTGTTACATCTTGTGCTAAGACATGTTGTTGGCGTCGAAGACAATTTCAAGTTAATTCTGATTCCATCTCTTCCTCATTCAGAACCCTAGGCATCTGATCCACTCTTAACACACGCTGGAAGTACGCAACTACTTCTGATTTAACTGCCTCATATCCTTCGATAACCTCTCCATCCTCCTTTGTAAGTGAAAGAAGTTTATTTCTATGTTGTCTTCCATTTACTGATTTGTGAAAGTAGCCAGTATTCTGATCCCCCAAGCTAAGCCACTGTATCCTTGACTTTTGTTTAAAAAACTCTCTTCAGCCTTGACGATAGAAGCGTAGTTACGTACCGCATCCCTTTCTCGCTTGCACAAAGTTGGATTCCCATGTGCTGTTTGTAGAGCCTGTTGAGCCTTATCCATTTCATCTTTCGCATCTTTAACTCTATCTGAAATGTTGGAGAAGTGAGTCATATTGAAAAGTTTCAATTCCCGTTTTAGTTTTCTTAGCTTGTAACACAACTGATACATTGGACAACCCCCCGAATTGTGTTCCCATACTTTCCTCACTAAGGGCATGAACTCGTCATGATCCATCCACATATCAAAGAATCTGAATGGTTTCTTTATATTCTGATAATCACCGGTAACCTTTACCACCATAGGAGAATGGTCTGACATACCCGATGGCAAAAATCTCGCTTCTGAAAAGGGGAAGTTCAGATTCCATTTCTCATTGACAAGCACTCTATCTAGTTTCCGCATAATCAGATTCTCAGGACATTGATTCGACCAAGTATAATGCAGGCCTGAATATCGAAGATCATCCACTTTTGCTACTTGAATACATGTTTCCAATCTGTCCATATGACCAGCCCACGAACTAGACCCTCCTAGCCTGTCTGATTGGTAGTGGATAACATTAAAGTCGCCCATAATAATCCATGGGCTGGACTCCCATCCATCACTACGACTCACTATATCAGACCATAATGCCTCACGTAAGGAAGTGTTACTGTCTCCGTATATAATTAAAGCATTGAAACAGATATTGATAGCTAATATAGTGACAGAAACATGAATAGCCTGGTTTGACATTTCGAGGACATCAACCTTCAACCAACACACACACACATAAAGTGCAGCAAATAAGAAGTTTTATTAATCTGAATAGTCTTTCCTTACATGTTTGGTTATGCCTCTATTTATAGTGATTCTGTACTTAAAGAAACCCTAATGGACCCCTCTTAGGTGGACTTATATGTAGCCCACTTACAATTATCCCAACTAAATAATAATAACCCAAAGACTAAGAAGAAAAATAATAAAAATATAAAAATATAAAAATTACTATCCTAAATATGCTAGAATCAAATTTGTCACCATTAAAAAGTCCTAAATAGACTAGGAAATCTGATATGAAAGTAGAATGTATTCTAAAGTCTTCTTTCCTTTTGTAGCTCGGATGAATAAGGAATCCTTGTAAGAAAAGGATTCTAAAACATTAATGAATCACTGCCACACGTAAAGATTTTATTGCAGCTCATTGAAGATCCTTGTGGAATTAAAAAATTTTCAAAATAAGCTGGCACATCCTTTTAGAAAAAAAATCCTAGCCAAATAGAAAGTCCACAAGTCAAAAGGAAGTAAATAACAAAATTCGTACAGCCTCTGTTGACCCATATTGAGATGCCTTCCTGAGCTCCGATTGATCTGAAAGTTTAGCCCAAGGTAATACAATATGTCTGGAGACTCCACGTAAAATTTTAGCTCGATCCAACAATCCGATTGAGAATTATGACTGTTGCCGTAAAACTGGATAGTTGCACATTTTACATCAAAATCCCAATTTGACCTTGCTTGGATCATATCATTTAATCTACATCGATGATGTGTTACTTTTCTCAAAAGACGAGAAGTCACATGCTGCGTTGTTAAAGCAATTTGCAGAGCTCATTGACCATCATGGTATCATGCTTTCTAAAACCAAGATGCTTATCTGTCAAAAGAAAATTGAATTTCTAGGCATGATTTGTGCAAATGGTGCTTATATACTTGGCACCCATATAGTTGAAGAATTCCAAAAATTTCCTGATAGCCCCCTCACGAGAAAGCAAGTTTAACAATTTTTAGGCATTGTCCAATACCTCCAAAATTTTATTCCCTAAGTTGCACAAATGACAAGGCCACTATAGCTCATGCTCAAAAAAGATGTAGACCCTTGAACAGAAAAGCAGACATAAGTTGTTAGGCAATTGAAGATGGTCACACAAAATTTACCTACTTTAGTTATTCCATACACAGGCCAATGTATACTCCAAACTGATGCTAGTGACAAGTATTGGAGTGTTGTCCTCCTTAAAGATAAAGATAACTACCAACACATATGTGGATATAAAAGTGGGTCATTCAAGGAGTCAAAAACCCATTACCACTCTACTTTCAAATAGATCTTAGCTGTAAAGTATGGCATCCAAAAATTCAAGTTCCACTTAGCAGCCTATCATTTTACAGTAATCATGGACTGTTCCTTATTTCCAAAAATGTTACGGTTCAAACGCAAGATGCTTCCTCATCCACAGCTTCTAAGATTAACAAAGTGGTTTTCCAAGTACACCTTCACCATCTAGCATATAAAAGAAACTAAGAACTTGATCCCAGACATACTCACTAGACCCCCTAAATCACAAACACTCCTTCTTCCCTTGATTCTTATGGCCTTCTCTTTCAATTCACCTCCACCTAAGCAAGACTTCCCCGTAGATGATTTACCCATTCTTACTCAAGAAATGATTCTTAACCACACTCTTAACCTACAAGCCAAAGACAAATTGTTTAGCCTCCAAGATTACCTTCTTTTCAACTATGATATGTCTTCCCTTTGTTTTTAGAGCTCAAACATCCATCCCAAATATCCTTTTATCCACCTCTTCACCTTCAAACCTTCATGCTTATTCCCTAAAAAACTCTACTTTTTCTTATTGTACCTCTGTCACTTGTGTCATATTGCTATTGAGTTTTTCACTGACTATTTTCTTTCTAGTCTTCTTTGGACTTTCTGGCAAACAAACTCTTGGAATTATATTTTGAAATTCCTCACTTAGTTCCACAGCCCTACACAATGGATCTCCCTTCTCTAACATGAAAAATCCCAATGGCCTCATCCACAAACTTGTTGGATTGAAGTATATCAGAATGCATCTCAAAATAAGTCTGTTAAATAAGCTTTTGCTCTTCTTTCTCTATTTTTATATTCCACAGACCTTTCAAAGCTTCAACAGCCCATCTGGTTATAAGTTTTCCACAAGCCACCTTCTACAAAACACATCCATACTCCTTGTACGAAACACCCCCTAAAAAATCTTCCGGAACATCGGACCATGCAACAAACAATATGCCTCAAGAGCAACATTATTCCTGATGAACCATGGCCTAAAGGAATAGATCCTGATGAAGAACTTGGCTATGATTTTTATGACCTAAATATTTTGTTCATCTCCATGACTTATAAAGATAGTACAAAAACAAAAAACTCAAGCAGATAATTCTAGGCATCCCAATGCTTTTGAAACCACATGAGCTAGAAATGCTTGAAGATGATGACTATGTGTTGGCCCTACAAGTACAAAGTACTCAAGAATAGGATACCCTATCAGATCAGAATCTCTCTCCAGATCATGAACCTATTATCCATTGATATTAGTATTGTACTAGCTTGTCGTTTGTATTTTGTCGTTTGTATTATAAGGGTGTATTATTAAATGTGCTCTAGTACTTTCTTATGTAATGAGTGATGTAAGCAAAAGCCTAAAAAATTAGTATAAATAGAGGCTGTGTGTAATATTATAAGGTAGAACCTTAGGAGAGTAGTCTTCTAAGATGAAGCCTCTTCAATAAAGAACTTGTTTCTCTAACTCTCTGTTCTTCAAACTCTTTACATTAAAAAACTAGAAGCCTTTTTTTTATCATCCAATAAGACATGAATCTAGTGAGTAGTTATTGAGTACCTAAAAAATTTGATCGTGTTAAGCCACTCTATCAAAAGATTTGTCTAACAATTGTGGTATCGTCTAAAGATGACAATAACCAACCACAAAGGAACCTAGATTATGAGAAGAGAGTTCACAATTTGGAGAAAGAAAACGAAGCTCTTTTTGTCATGGTTATCAAACCTAATTTGAGAATAGATCGGGTAAGAAATTGGATTTTAAGTTATATGAATTCATTTCAATCAATTTAAATTAATTGAAAAAATATAAAAAAAATTAAAGTTTCAATATGTTATATAACAAACTTTAAAAAATTATATGAATATATATTATATAGGTTATAAATAATGAAATTTCAAAAATTATTTTAATTTTTTTATCCTACATTGGAAAGATATTATATCATCTCATATTAAAAAAATTCTATATTATCTCACATTGAAGTATTTAAACTAAAAAGATTTTTTTTATTCCACGTTAAAAAAACACAATTTTTTTTCTTGTGAATATAATATATATATATATATATATATTAAAGAACTTCAAATCACACATAAAAAAAAAATTCTTATGCATATAGACTATACTAAAAAACTTCAAATCCTATATTGAAAAAATAAAATATTTTTTTTTTAGTATTTATATAGCAAGCTTTAAAAAGAGTTAATAAGCAACTAAAAATAAATAAAAAAAGCAGGTCTATAGTTAGGAAAAAAAACACATTTGAAAAAAATAAGGTTTTTACCAGGTTTTGCCTAGTTGCTCGGTTCATAGGTCAACCTAGTGAGTCAACCAGGTTTGACCTTTTTCTTGCTATTGCTAGTTTTTTACCTTACCTAGATCAGTCAAGTCATCGAGTCAACCGAGTCTTGAGCCAGTCCAGGTTTAATAATCATGCTTAAAGCAACCTTTCTGCTTTAAATACTAGTGCAACTTACTTCTTATTTGTCGATTTTGAACATATTTATTTATTTAATTTAAGTGTGTTTGGCTTTTAATAAATTATAGGAAAACAAATTAAAAAAAAGGAAGTTGGAAAGGATAGGTTGTGATTTTTTATAGTACTTAAAGATATATTTTTATCAAGGTTTTATATCATCATTTTACATTTGAAGTATCAATAATTTTTTAACTAAAGCATGTTTTATAATAACAAATCTGATACCATAAGATACCTTTAATTTATGATAAATGTTCATTCTATATGCAGGCCTATCACACAAATAAAAGAATTAATTGATGAGTTGAAGTACTGAAATTGAAAAAACAAAGATAGGGTGAAGTTTAGAAAAGAGATGTTAGTTTAGTTCAAACTGGAACATTGTTTGGTAATTGAATCATAACTAAAGCTGTAAAACTTGAATTTAGATTAGCTTTATTTAGATGGAATGGATTTAGATTAGCTTTATATAGATGAAATGCTAAGACATAGAACTAAAATTTTCATAGGAAGGCAAGACTCAATTCTGCTATTTTAATGTCCAAATCTTAACAACTTAAAAATCTGAATCTGTCCAGTAGTGATACGATCCAAGGAAGGTCAAATTTGGATTTTGATGTAAAATATGCAACTATCCAGTTTTACGGTAAGATTCATAATTCTCAATCGGATCGTTGGATCGAGCTGAAATTTTACGTGGAGTCTCCTGATATATTGTATTATCTTGGGTTAAAAGGAATCCAGAGACTGTATGAATTTTGTTATTTTCTTTCTTTTGACTTGTGGACTTCCTATTTGGCTAGGATTCTTTTCCTAAAAGGATGTGCCAGCTTATTTTGGGAATTTTCTAATTCCACAAGGATCTTCAATGAGCTGCAATAAAATCTCCAAGTGTGGCAAGGATTCATTAATGTTTTAGAATCCTTTTCTTATAAGGATTCCTTATTCATTTGAGCTACAAAAGAAAAGAAGATTTTAGAACACATTCTACCTTTAGATCAGATTTCCTAGTCTATTTGGGACTTCTTAATGGTGACAAATCTGATTCTAGCATATTTAGGATAGTAATTTTTGGATTTTTATATTTATTATTTTTCTTCTTAGTCTTTGGGTTATTATTACTTAGTTGGGATAATTGTAAGTGGGCTGCATATAAGTCCACCTAAGGGGGGTCCATTAGGGTTTTTTTAAGTCTAGAATCACTATAAATAGAGGCATAACCAAACATGTAAGGAATTATTATTTAGATTAATAAAACAAGTTTGAAAGTTTAACCCAAGGTAATACAATATGTTAAGAGACTCTACATAAAATTTTAGCTCGATCCAATGGTCCAATTGAGAATTATGACTATTGCCGTAAAATTGGATAGTTGCACATTTTATATCAAAATCCAAATTTAACCTTACTTGGATCATATCATTAAAGGTGATTGAAGCATAGGTTCAAATACTTTAATCATGGTCTTTTGAAATAATCAGTGTATCACTTTAAGACCAAAAGGCATAACTTGCCATTGATAATGATAGTTTGATATGCAAAAACTTGTTTTGTATCTTTCTTCAGGATAAATGCCAAGTTGCCAAAAGCCAGCTTTAAGATCAAATTTGGAGAATACTTTGGCATTGTGAAGGCATGAGAATAATGTCATGGTATTTGGTAAGGGGAACTTATCATCTTGTAAAAAATGATTTAAGAGCTGATAATTAATTATCAACTTGAGCTTACCTCATTTTTGTTTAGACCTTTTATTAACATAAAAGGTTTCATAGGACCAAGGTGAGTTTGTGGGTTCAATTAATCCTCGAGCCTGTAATTGAGCACATTCCTCCTGAGCTAGCATCTTGTGCTCAAGATTCATTCCGGAATGATTGGCTTTGGTGGGATTCATGTCTTCATTAAGCTTGAAAGGAAGCCTAATAAAAAATTGTGGATTTAGCTATAAGGGATGAGAACATTTAGCAAGAAATTCCTGATGAGAATTTGAACATGAGTGTTGGATTATTTAGGAGTTAATGAGAGCAATATGATCTGTGAGGAAAGGTTGGAGTTCATAGAGTGAAGGGGTAATTGTATATGGAAGAAAATGGGATATTGAATACCATGAGGAAGGATTCTAAATTTAGATTTGAAATAAACATCAAATCTTGCCCAGGTAAAGGAGAACCGAGAACATGGGTTTTGATAGAACATTGTGGTAGGATTTGAATGGTAATTAAATCAAGATAGACTTCATCGGTTTGGTATACATGGTCCTAATAGATGCTCACTCTATCTCCACAACAAAGAAGATCACAACCACTTGTTCTTTGAATGCTCCTATGCTAAAGCAATATGGTGGGTTGTTTGTGATAGAATCAACATTCCAAAAATGACAAAAGGATAGGATAAATGGATTTGATGGGCCACTATCACTTGGCATGGCAAAAGTTTTGTAAATTTTTCCCGTAAACTTAGTTTTGCAGCTAAAGTGTATCATATCTGGCAAGAATAGAATGTAAGGACCTTTGAAGGAATCTCTAGAACTCATAATTTGGTCTTTCATCAAATCGAATGTATCATCTGTGATAAACTTGATTTGATGAGGAACGTTTTACTAACAGATGAAACAAAAGGATCCAAAGAGCTTGGAGGGTCAATAACATAGATTCTTCATTTGATATTTAGCTTGTTGTATTAGTTTCCCTAACGAATCTAGTTAGGTTTGAGTTTTCTATTCGGTGGCTAGCCTGCAGCCATTTGTTGTTTTACGTTTCTATTCTCATTGTAAATCTGGGGTATGCCCCTTATAATCTTTGTATCCTTTTCTTTTAATACATACATCAACTTACCAAAAAAAAAAGGATTTGGATGGTAATAGGTCTTTTAATTTTGAGTTAGGTGCAGAAAATTGATTGTCAGCGGCCTAAAAGTATTCTTTATGGTTGACCCAACAATGAGGGGGAAGAACTTTAGGGTTACAAATGGTTCTGTGGGCTCCTGTATCAAATAAAGCTATGACTTTGATGAGCTTAACATATATGGATGTAAGAATAGTAACGGGGGCTAAAGCTATTGGGTGTGAAGGTAATGTGAACCTCGTGATCACGTGGTCACGCAACCCACAATCAAGATTGAGATCTGATCCCGGAAAGTCAAAATAGGTCTGATAGGAGTGTGACACAATGGAAACTTGCCCTAAGGCACCAACACTATTGGATTGAGTAGAATGACGCCATGAAACTAGTTAATCTTCGATAAGTCAAATTTAGTTCGTTCAAGAACTGAAGAATGCAAGAATTACTCACATTAAAACTAAAAAAAATTCAGAAATAATTATCATCCAAAAGCTACCGAAATTTTAGCTTACATGAGTTTAAATAGTTCTTGAAAAGTTATCCCTAATAGATCCCTTACGTGGACTTAAATGAGGTCCACTTAAAACTGACCCAAAACCCTAAACAGAAAAGCCCATAACTTAATCCAAACAAGCCTTGGATTCTAACTGAAAACAAAGTAGGCATTTAGGCCCAAATAAGCCTTGGGTTGTAGCTAACAAAATAAAACAAAGCTCATAATATTAAATCCATGTTCTATCATGAGAAGAAGAGAAGGAAGTAAAATATTATAGAACTGATTCAAGGCTTATTTATAGCCTTCCATGCAACCCCTTAATCCTAGAAACAAAAGGAAACAGTAGCCACCCATGTTGTTTCTAAGTTGTAGAAGGATTCTTTTGTTTCCTTTGTTGTCCTCACCTCATGGCCCAAATAAGGTTATGTTGGACCCCTCTTGCACATGGATAAGTTGTACTAGGGTCTCCTCTTGATACTCTAATGGACTTTTCAATTCTGACTTGGTTGAAACATTCAAAACCAATGCATTCAATGCCTTTGTCTTGGACTAAGTCATTGGACTATTTGAAACATGTAATGGGTCTTTGCTGGTGTTTTTGGGTTGGTCCACATCATCCCCTCTCTCCTCGAAAGGATTCGACCTTGAATCAAAATCTGTATCAAACAATATAAGATCACCAACATTAACGGTAGCACTAATACCATACTCAGCTGGAAGGTGGGTTTACGAGAAAAATTGACGAAACTTTTGCCATGCCAAGTGACAGTGGCCCATCGAATCCATTCATCCCATCCTTTTGTCATTCTTGGAATATTGACTCTATCACAAACAGCCCACCAGATTGCTTTAGTACAGGAGCATTCGAAGAACAAGTGGTTGTGATCTTCACTGTTGCGGAGGCAGAGGGAGCATTGATTGGGACCATGTATACCAAACCGATGAAG
>SRLM01005659.1:6299-25438 GCA_015708895.1 Populus ilicifolia
TTTGGATTGCACCGACATCTCTTTTCTAAGTTTGATCATCTCTTTGCCTTTGCAATTGAAGTTCTTAAAGTCATCAATCAATCCTTTTATTTATGTGATAGGCCTGCATTTAAAATGGACATTTACCACAAATTAAAGGTATCTTATATTATTAGATAGATTATTATAAAACGTACGTTAATTAAGAAGTTATTGATACTTTAAGTGCAAAATGATGATATAAAACCATGATAAAAATGCACTTTTGAGTACTAATCACAACATTTGTGACACCATGGGAACCTTTTGTTACAAGGTCATGCCATTTGGGTTAAAAAATGCTAGGCCACCTACTACAGGGCTATAATGACTTTATTTCATGATATGATGCATAAGTAGATTGACTTATACGTGGATGATATGATTGCTAAATCTAGAGAAGGAGAGAATCATGTTTAAATATTGAAGAAATTATTTGAAAGACTAAGAAAATATAGGTTAAGGCTTAACCCTGCAAAATGTTCATTTGGTGTAAAATCTAGAAAGTTGTTAGGATTTGTGATGAGTGAAAAAGGAATAGAAGTGGATCCTGACAAAGTAAGGGCTATTCGATTTATGCCAGCGCCCAAGACTAAGAGGGATGTAAGAGGTTTCTTAGGAAGGTTAAATTAAATTGCCCAGTTTATATCCTAATTAAGCATGACCTACGATCCAATCTTTCATTTATTAAGTAAGAAGAATCCTAGAATTTGGAATGAAGAGTGCAAAGAAGCTTATGAGAAAATCAAGCAGTACCTACTAAATCCACCCTTGCTTGTTCCTTCTGTATTAGAAAGGCTGTTGAGATTGTATTTAACAGTAACTAAAATACCAATGAGATGTGAGCTTGGCCAACATAACAAGATTAGAAGGAAGGAAAAGGCCATTTATTACCTAAGTAAGAAGTTTACAAAATGCAAGGCTAGGTATATTATGATTGAGAAGCTATGTTGTGCACTTATATGGGCTACAAAGAGGTTACGTCAGTATATGTTGTATCATACCATGTGATTAATTTCAAAATTAGACCTGTTGCGGTACATATGTGAAAAGCCCTATTTGTCAAGCCGAATTGCAAAATGGCAAGTTCTATTGGCTAAATATAACATAGTATATATGACAAGAAAAGCTGTGAAAAGGAGTGTCATTGTCGATCACCTGACCAACAATGCCATGGAAGATTATGAGCTATTGAACTTTGACTTTCCTGATGAAGATGTGTTTTTAGTCGTAAAAGAGAAATTAGACTGGTGGATTATGTACTTTGATGGTGTTATAAATATATATATATATATATATATATATGATAATGGAATGAGTGCAATGATAATCTCTCTTGATAAAAAATAGTATCTGGTGTCAATTAAGTTATAATTTGGGTGCACTGATAACATGGCTGAATATAAGGCTTGCATCATTGAATTAGAAGCTGCATTAGAGTTAAACATCAGAAAGATAGATGTGTATGAAGACTTAATGCTGATTATTTGTCAAATAAAAGGAGAATAGCAAACTAAGAAAGAAAAGTTAAAACCTTACCAAGAATACCTGTCTAAACTAGCTGAGGAATTCGAGGAAATAGAGTTTACCCATCTAGGAAGAAAAGGAAATTAGTTTGTTGATGCCTTAACCACTCTATTTGCTATGGTTAGAATAGATTTTGGATATATAGTACAACCAATGCATATTGATATCAGAAATAACTCAGCTTATTACTGCTTAATCGAAGGAGAAATAGATGGAAACCCTTGGTACTATGATATAAAGAATTTTATCCAAAACTATGCATATCCCATGGTGGCATCCAAAATTGATAAGAAGACCTTAAGGAGGTTGGCAATGGACTTTTATCTTGATCAAGAGATTTTGTACAAGAAATCATCTGATGGGACTTTATTGAGGTGTTTGAATGAGGTAGACGTAAAAAATACATTAGGGAAGTCCATGAAGGGATTTGCTCAACCCATGCTGATGGAAACGTTATGGTTAGGAAAATACAAAAGGTTGATTACTTCTAGATGACATTAAAGAAGGATTGCATCGACTATATCCAAAAATACCATAAGTGCCAAGTATACGGTGATAAAATCAATGCCCCTCCTGTTCATTTGTTTAACTTAACATCCCCATGGCCTTTCACAATGTGGGGGATTGATATGATTGGGCCTGTCAACCTAAAAGCTAGCAATTGTTATAGATTTATTCTCGTGGCTATTAACTACGTTACAAAATGAGTATAAGCTAGTTCATTTACTTATGTGATGCAAAAAGTAGTGAAGAAATTTATTAAAAGAGATTTGGTCTGCCGATATAGTTCGTCAAAAAAGATCATAATTGATAATGCTCAAAACTTTAATGGCAAGATGATAGGAGAACTCTATGCTAACTAGAAAATCAAGCATTCAAATTCATTACCATATAGGCCAAAGATGAATGGTGTAGTAGAAGCTACCAACAAGAATGTCAAGAAGATTGTTTAGAAAATGGTAGTCACCTATAAGGATTGGCACGAGATGTTGCCATTTGCCCTTCACACATACCACATCGCAGTTCGAACTTCAATGAGAGCTACCTCGTACACTTTGGTATACAAAATGGAAGCAGTAATGCCTTTAGAAGTAAAGATCCCATCATTAAGAGTACTAATAGACTCTGAGCAAGAAGAGACTGAATGGGTAAAAGTTAGATATGAACAATTGAATCTGATAAGTGAGAAAAGGATAGCTGCGATCTATCATCATTAAGTCTACCAAAGAAGGATGGCTAAATCATATGTCGAGGTTCTAAGATAAGACCTTACACTAAAGAAGATATTGCCTTTACCAGAAGAAGATCAGAGTGAATGGGCACCCAATTATGATGGCCCTTACGTGGTAAAGAAAGCTTTTTCAGGAGGAGCTTTGTTATTGTCTAGAATGGATGAAGAAGATTTAGTTAAACCTATGAATTCTGACTTTGTAAAGAAATATTATGCTTGATGTATTCCATGTTTTCCCAAACAAATAATGTCTAGCCATGAATCATTTCTGTAAAGAACCTATTCTTTATAAAGCACATGATCTCATAACATTTGAAACCTTTTACTTAAAAGAACTAATCTTTGGTATGATCATAATATGCTCATGATGACTCAACTAATGACTAAACTGGAGAGAACCAAACCAAAAGCCAAACTTGATTTATATTGCACACCATACTGGGGCAAAAGGTGCACGTATTGGGCCTATAGTGAGCCAAAACCCAACATTAATAGCAATCATCATGAAAACCTTTGAAACACCTTGGTGATAATTGCTTAAAAGAAAATATGATGATTGCATTTAAAGTTTTAGTTTTCATGGACAAAACTAGATCTTTTAGGTTTTCCTTTTTTTCTTAAAAATAGAAAAGGAAATTAAAACATTAGTAAAAAGCAATATTCAATGGAGCAAGAAAGGGCCTCGTAAGAAACTAGGATCTCTTCATCAAGTATGTGGAGCGTATTCTAGTTCAAGAAGATAGCATAGGCAAATAAATGGAAACGGGAGCTCAAAGAAGGCTACAATAGAAAGGAGGACCTATGTTTCCAAAATAGGTAACAAAATCATGCACATTGTATTGACATGACATTAACTTGGCAGGAAAGGTGTGGCGAAAGCCAAAATAGTTCCAAGTTTTCAGGAAATGTTGAGATACAAAATCTCAGGTCAACGAAACTGTAGAGGAGAATTGTGAACTAACACTACTTCATTCCTTGAGGTAAGATGATTTCTTTTTATATTCAAAATAGGTAGGTTACTCGACAGTGAGACTACTTTTTTTACAAAAAAAAGCATGGAGGTTTTTTTTTTGAAATCTTAAAACATGTATGTGCACTTGACATTGAAACAATTATTTAGAAAAGGTGTGAAGTTTTTTTTAAAATATTAAAACGAGCAGGTCACCTGACATTAAGACCATTATTTAGAAAAAACATGGAGTTTTTTTTTTTAAAATATATTAAAATGGGCTGGTCACCTAACATCGAGACCATTTCGTAGAAAAAACATGGAGTTTTGCTAAAACAAATTTTAAAACAGGTAGGTCATGATTAGGACCCTAATTCATAATCTATTGATAATCGGGGAGTACTTGTCATAATTCCTCACAATGATAATTTATCGACATTTTGATGATTTTATGAGTGACTCATTAAAAACTAGTTCAGGATGACGATACTTCACTATATATCAGAATTGTGTGATGAAACTTGACCCTTTCAAGTTTTTCCATGCGCGATCCAAGGCTAGCCGTAAATTCTCAATCAATTTTAGTTTTGATGGATTAATATATCTATTATATGATATGTTTGTTTAAAAACTCGTGATTAAAAATATTAAAAATAGGGTAATAATTTAATATTTTTAAACTTTGTTATACGTTAAGTTCAAATATATATGGATCTGACAAGCTACTAGATTCAACACTCCTAGACTTGACATCATACAAAACTCAAATAAATATACAACTCATGATCTTTTTAGATCCTATAATGAACCACAAGATGTTATTTATTTGTTATTGTGACCCGTAACATAAAATACTAACATCAAGATACTCATCTATCAACACCCTTGAGTGTATGAAAGTTTTATAAGAACTTCTCAATTTTCCATGAATATTAATAATAGGTAAGACATATTTATCCCTCATTAATTATGGGTAAGACATATTTATCCCTTATTAATTATGGGTAAGACATATTTATCCATTATTGTTATTGTAAAAAGGAAATTACTTTCAAATTCCTTCTCTTTATATATATATATATATGTATATATATATATATAAGACTTACAAGGTATAAATACTCATGAATTCTCTAAACTCTAGATTTATAATCTTTATTCTTAACTACATATATATTTTCAGAGCATCTTTTTCTAAAATATCATTGCATTCTATCTCCAAAAAGATGCTTACTTAAGCATTTAAGAATACCAAACTCTACAAAAATAAACCTTTTACAAGTGCCAGACACTAACCATCTTGGCTAAGAAGAATTGATTTGATTGTTAGAACTAAAAGATTAACCGATTATCTAACACATAAGCTTTGCTCTTATGTTACTTGGATTCTTTAGGACTTCATCATTGATATTGTATGTGGAGACTTGATAAAAAAAAATCATCAACTATTCTCTAAAAACTAGTTTTTGACATCATATTAAAAGTTTTCAACAAATATAAATAAGATATTTGTTTAAACCATAAAACATGTAAAGTCTCTTTAGAAACAATTCATTGAAAAATGAGTCAACTACCTAGAAAATATCTACTAGAGAAACTCTATTTTTTCCTCACTTATGGACCTCAAACTATGATCTCACTAAAAATTGGATACCTAAGTCATTAAGTTGACTAAACTTTAGAGGGAAATAAAAATACACCATAATCAATAATTAAGAATGCAAGTTTCTTATATATGAATTAACTTATTCAAAGTAATGATGTTTTTATTTTCTCTAAGTGAGGCCTAAAGGCCTCTCATCAACCTTCTAATGATGAGATTGATTTAGTTTCCTAGTACAATAACAAATCTACATTGTAAGAGGCTGACTCATTCTACCTAGTGTGATTGTATAATTTATCTTGGAAGAGATTGGTATGGTTTTCCTAATACACTTGCACAACTCTCTAAAGATGGTATTGACATGACATTACTCTAGGTAAATAGCGCCAAATTCACCAAGAATGAGATTAACTCAGTCTCTTTACTGTGATTATACAATTGACCTTAACAAGGATTAACATAGACTTTCTAATGTGATTTTATAACCTACTAAGGATAAGATTAGCTTGGTCTTTCTAATGTGATCGCACAACTTATATTGGCAAGGATTGATATGATATCCCTAAGGAAATATCCTCAAACTTATCAAAGATAAGATTGATGTAATCTTTTCAGTGTAATTGCACAATTTACCTTATAAAGAATTGACTTAGTGATTGGTACTTAAAAGTATATTTTTATCAAAGTTTTGTATCATCATTTTATATTTGAAGTATCAATAACTCTTTAATTAAAGCATGTTTTATAATAACATATCTAATAATATAAGATACCTTTAATTTATGATAAATGTTCATTTTAAATACAGGCCTATCATATAAATAAAAGGATTGATTGATGAGTTTAAGAACTGAAATTAAAGAACAAAGAGATGGCCAAACTTAGAAAAGAGATGTTGGTGCAGTCCAAACCGGAATACTATTTGGTAATTGGATCATATTTAAAGCTATAAATCTTAGATTTAGGTCTATTTTATATGAATGAAAAGGTAAGATATAGGCCTACAACTTTCATTGGAGGTCTGGTTTTAACAAGGCTATTTTCAAGTTCAAATTATAGCAACAATGAAAAAGTTTGAATCTATCATATAACCCGAATACTGTTTAGTGTTTGGCCTATATCTGTAGTTTTAGAAGTTCAAATAACCTTTATTTTTTTTAAAAAAGCTAAGATAATTTTCTACAACTTTCATGTTTTCAAGTGGTTCTAATTCTGATGTTATCAATAATGTTTTGGGTAGAAAAAAATAGATAATAATTGTCACCAAGTCAATAGTTGGTCACTCACTCATTAATTAGTTATCAAATCAATAGTTCCTAATTTTAGCCTATAAAAGGAGGCATTTGCCATGCATTTAGGCATCTTGTTTTTCATATCAAGATCATGCTCTTACTTTCTCTCTTTGTATTGTTGTAATGCTTAAGTGTTTTTCATTAATATCTTATTTATGCATTTCAATTCCTTTCCTTTACTTAGTTAACTTTTATCTTATTTATGTTTTTATTTTGTTTATTTATGTTTTTTTCTTCAATTATGTATAGCTAAGTTTATTATCTCAAGGAGAAAAGGTTACATTAATGGTGTAAGAATAACTATAGTGTAAACTTAACATGGACTTTAATGTTTGATCCTAATAAGTTTTGTATTTGTTATCTTGTTCACTCTTTAATACTTTGCTCGTTAAATGACTAATCTAGATTTATGTTGTATAACATTTGGTACAACAAATACTTAACATTTTCATAGCCCATATTGTATGGTATAACCAACACCTATGCTATGAAAGCAACTTGATTTATTGTTAACTTAAGTTATAGTTATGAATGCCTGACCATATTTACAAGTATTAGCTTTAATCGAATAAAATAACTAATATAATCATATTAATAATTTATAATATGATTGGAACCTCCTTTGTGTGATTTCCATTTGAGTAATAAGATTTTATAATATATTTGTTTGACGTATCATTAGTAGATCCTCTAATCTTAACATTTGTTGTTATCACTATTTAATCCTTATGTTAATCTTTTATCTCAAAGTTCTTATCAACTTCTTCTTCTTCACCACCACCACCACTACTACTGTTGTTGTTGTTGTTATTATTGTTATCTATAATTTATACAATTAACCTCATTGTGGTTCGACCCTGGTCTTACTGGGTTATTTATTACTTTGTCACTCTTGCACTTAAGAGAAATTAATTTTTTAGTCGTGTCAAATTTTTTGCGCCATTGCTGGGGAGTTAAGTTTTTGTACAAATTATAGTATTTATTTTATTTTCACCTTTCACTTTTCTTGTATATAACTTTATTTCTTTTCTTTTGTTTCTTATTTCTTTTATTATATTCCTACATATGCATGAGAGTGTAGTCACGAACGTTAAGTGGTACACTTTGTAAGGTATCCTGATTATTTTCAGAAAACATAGCCAAAGAAGATAAACAGTCACTTTATAATGAGAATAATCGTGTTAGAACACTTAGAGACCACATGAATCTCATAAGAACAAGTGCACCATCATGTATATTTTCCTTCCTGATACATCTTATTTTAATTTTAAACTAGACATTATTCAACAATTACCTTTTTTTTATGGCTTAGATTTAGGAAATCCATACTTGCATTTAAGAAAATTAGAGGAGGTCAGTAACACTTATAATGACTCAAATCGTAGCATGAATACTATCAGATTAAAGCTTTTTCCTTTTTCATTAAAAGATAAAGCTAAAATATGGCTATAAAATTTTAAACGAGGATCCATTCGTGCTTGGGATGAAATGCAATAACAATTTTCAAAGAAGTTTTTCTCTTCTCACAGAACAAACTCTTTGAAAAGACAAATCACCACTTTCACTTAAAAACTAGGAGAAACATTTTAGCAATGTTGGGATAGATATCTAGACTTGCTTAATACTTGTCCTTATCATGGTTTTGAAAAATAAAGATTGGTTTCATGTTTTTATAAAGGCTTAACACCTGAAGATAGGTAAATGGTTGAATTGATGTGTAATAAAACCTTTAAAGATAAAGACCTTAATGAATCAATGTAGTACTTAGACTTGATGGCTAAAAATGCTCAAAATTAGGACATTACAGACACATATGAGACTCTAAGTAAAATCCAACCTCATACATCTAATGGAGATATGTACAACCTTAGAAAATATCATGAACTTCAAGCTAAGTTTGCATTTTTAGGTAGAAAAGTCGAGGCACTAGAATTGAAAAGGAGGTCAATTAAAATCTATTCAAAACAACACGTGTTAAATTTATGAAACAAATGAACACTCAACCAATGACTGTCCAACCTTGCTTTCTTTTAAAGAATATCTCCATGAACAAGGTCATGCTTTAAACAATTTTCAAAGGCTGAATTATAATCTATACTCACAAACATACAACCTTGGTTGAAGAAATCATCCAAATTTTAGTTAGAAGAGTGATAATGCACAAACTTCATAACCACAGTTTCAAGCACACCATAATTTCTAAAATTCTTATGGATATGCACCTCCTTATGCTCCACATCCTAGAAGAAAATTTGAGAGACTTTGGATGCATTGATTGAAAAGCAAGAGATGATCAACACTCAACTTACTCAAAGCATAACAGATTTTAAAGATACTCTTACAAAATTCACATCTGCTTTTAGTTGTCAAGAGAAAGGTAAGTTTTCATCTCAACCACAGCAAAATCCCAAGCGACAATGCAATACAAATGCAAGTAGTTCTAGAAATCAACACATAAATCAAGTCAAATTAGTCATCACTCTTCGCAGTAGTAAGGTTATTGAAAAATTCACTATTGAACCTTGTGAGAAAGATGATGATTCAATCTCTAAAGGTAAGGAAGGGGTTGAATATGGATATTGCAAGGTTAAGACTGATTCTCTACCAGTACTTTATTTTCCTCATATTATGACCAAATAAAAGGAAGTTAATCACAATTGTGAATTTTTGAAACTTTCAAACAGGAAGAAATCAAGGATGAAAAAGGCACAAAAAATATTGTTACAGATCATTTATCAAAATTAGCAATAGATTCAACATCCGACACCATACCAATCATTGATTACTTTTTTGTTGAATCTTTACTTTCTCTTAATTCAATGCCTTGGTTTGCTAAAAATATCAATTTTCTTACTTCAAGATTTTTGCCAGCTTATTTGGATAACCAAGACAAAAAAAAGTTTTTGACCAGCAAGCAAAACTTTTACTAGGATGATCTTTTCTTATTCAAATAGCATCCTGATCAAATATTTCAAAGTTGCATTCTTAAAAATAAGGCAAATAGTGTCATTAAATTTAGTCACTCTGAGGCATGTAGGAGTCATTTCTCATAAAAAAAATAACTACAAAAATCTTACAAGGTGGATTTTATTGGTCTACCATGTTTAAGCGCTCACGTGCATTCTGCAAAACCTGTACAAATTGTTAAAATATAGGATTTATTTTAAAACATAAAGAGTCCTTACATAATCTTCTATTGACTCTTAAGTCTTATCATAGTAGAGATATACCTTGTGCCTTTTATGACTTATAAACTCATTTTTAGACTTATAAACTCATTTTTATAAAGAACATGCTTAATAGAGTCTTGAGAATCTGATTAAAAAAGACCTTGTTTGCTAGTTTTTAAGAAAACTAGATGGAAAGCTTATCTTTGACCCATAAAAGGTGTTTAAGTCGTTCTTGGATGTAAAACCAAGAAAAGGTATGAACCACAATCATAACTATGATTTTAGTCTTAATTTGTAAAATTTATGTCTTTTGGTTTTATTAATAGCGCATAATATTTATATTTTATTATTTCTTATATTTATTTAAGTGTGTTAAATGTTTCTCAGTGTTTGTTATTTCAGGTGATGTCTTTTATACTCTATACTTCTACGTTAGGACATTGAAGACAATGTCTCGTTTTGGTTAGAGGGAGAGAGTAGTAGTTGATAAAAAAAGGGTAGTACTTAAAAAAAAAGGTAACTAACTGTGTTTCTATTTCATAAAACATGTGCAAAATTGTTGTTACTAGGATGATAAAGTAAAAGAGTTCTTTTATTAAAGTGACTCTTAAGACGCATCTTAGTAACCATTCTTAATAAGGTCTATTATAATACTTATTAAAATATACTCACATTGTTATCACTTAATTCTGCTTGTATACTTATTTAACATTTATTCTTAAACCTTAATTTTCATACACACACTTTAACATATGATTGTGGGTTGCATATTAGATTATTATATTATTCATGTTCTTTTGTTAAAGGTAACAACTAAGGAAAATGGATACTATATAATTTAAAAAAATGAAAAAAACAAAAGAAAGAGAAAAAATAATGATAATAAAAATATAGATAAGTTTGGTTTCGTAGCCTCCCTAACCTAAACAATTAAGCCCAAACGGGTGTTTTAACACCTAATACCCCAAAGTCAACTAACTTGGGAGCTATTGGCGCGATGCTTGTTACATGGGTTAAAAAGAAAAGTTTAAGAGAATCACACATTGCACTATCTATGTATCAGTATTTGCAACCTAAGTTACTAAGCTCATAGGGGTGTCCCAACACCTAATACCCTAAGACCAACTAATCTGAGAGTCATTAGCTGAAAACTCATTACATGGTTATAGATGTATTGTATTTTAAGTTACATGTATATATATATTTTAAAAAAGAAAAAAAATCTCAATCCAAGGAAGTTAACCATAAACATTAGAGCAAAAATTTTGTTTTCTTCCAAGTAAAGCCTCATAACTATATGGTGATATATTGAGCATAAAAAAAAGATTTATTAATATTTTGTTCACTCTTTAATACTTTTCTTGTTAAACAACTAATTTAGAATTATGTTGTATAACACTTGGTACAACAAATACTTGGCGCTTTCATAATCCCATCATATGATATAACTGACACCAATGCTATTAAAAAAACTTGATTTGTTGTTAATGTAAGTTATAATCATGAATATCTGATAATATTTATAAGTATTAACTTTAATCAAATAAGACAATAAATGTAATCATGTTAACAATTTATAATCTGATTGGAACCTTATTTGTGTGGTTTCCATTAGATTTTATACAATACTTGTTTGACATACCATTAGTGGATCCTCTAACCTTGACATTTATTGTTATCACTATTTAATCCTTATATTAATTTTTCATCTTAAAGTTCTCATCAACTTCTTCTTCTCCTTCTGCTTCTTCATCTTTTTCTTCTTCTACTACTACTACTACTACTACTACAACAACAACTAGTAGTAGTATTATTATTATTGTTGTTATTGTTATTTTTCTTACTTTTATTATTGTATTATTATTATCTATAATTTATACAATTAACCTCTATATGGTTTGACCCCGGTCTTGCCGGGTTGTTTATTACTTCTACACTCCTGCACTTAGAAGAAGACATTAATCTTTTAGTCGTATCACTTAGTCTTCTTAATGTGATTGTGTAATTTATACTGGAAAGAATTAACATGGTCTCTCTAGTGCACCCATGTAAATCTCCAGATATAGGGTTGGTATGGCATTACTCTAGGGAAATAACCTTAAACTCAATATAAAGATGGGAATGACTTATCCTTCTTAGTATGATTACATAATTTACCTTATAATGGGCTAACATGATTTTTCTAGTGCACTCTTACAACTCTTTAAAATTCGAATGACACAATATCCCTAAGGCAATAACCCCAATCACCAAGGATGTGATTGGTTTGGTCTTTTTACAGTGATTGTGCACTCACCGTGGTAGGGATTAACCCAATATCTTTAAGGAACTGACCCAAACTTTTTAAAGAATTAACTTGATCTCCTTAATACAATAACATCAATCTCTATAAAAAGCCTAGAGACATCTCAACAAGTCATCAAGGATTCATCTAAACAATGATATACCTATAACCTTTTCTTCTATTAAGGTTAGGTAAACTTTAAATTTTAATTGCCAAACTTAAAAAATGTATATATTTTTTCTTAGTACAGATATTAGTATAAGAATTAATCCAATACTAACTGACTAGAGGATTTCCTCCCAAATATTTTTCTAAGTATAGGCATTGGACCACATAAACCTTTTTAAAAACTTCTAAAGGCTTTAAACCTTACATGAAATTTTCATTATAAGCATTGGACCTATATGCACTCCACAAGTAAACATAGAAATAAAATATAAAAAAGTAGTTTATAAAAGTAATAAGCATTACATAAAGATAAACTAAGAAGAGTGAGACTATTTATATGACCGAGGGGAGATTGGGGGCTAGAGCTTAGTCATATAAGCCAAGCTCCTCAGCTAGATATTCCCCATATTAGGCAACTTCAACCCTAGTAGAAAATTCATTAGCAAATTTGACATGAGGACTTGATGAAAGGTAGTACAAAAGTCCAACTGCATTCCTTTTAATCGATTAAAGAAGTTGTTGCACCCTTACGAGAGTGTGGCAACCCTTCCTAAAG
This sequence comes from Populus ilicifolia, assembly GCA_015708895.1. Taxonomy (NCBI): domain Eukaryota; kingdom Viridiplantae; phylum Streptophyta; class Magnoliopsida; order Malpighiales; family Salicaceae; genus Populus; species Populus ilicifolia. Next base: position 19,098 of record SRLM01005659.1, read on the forward strand.
TGGGGGGATTGAATGATGTCGAGGTTTTATTTTGTGAAAAAAAGAATTGCAACCTAGTATTATGGACATTAGAAAACCTAAATGGTCTCCAAAGATTTTAAAGAAAGAGAACGGCTGTATAAAAGGAAGATTTTAACAGCCCTACCTAAGATAAGTTGCTTGGTATTTGGTTTGCCTTGTAATTTTTATGGTATTAGTGTTTTCTAATATCATCAGTTTTTCTAAGATAGGTTTAAAATGATGACAAAAACTTGGGATAAAAGTCTAAAAGTAAGAACCATTGGCCAATACAGATCACACCTTTAAATATATCAATAGAGTGCCAAAGAGAACCGATGTAGATCTATTAAAATCTGTGCTTGATAAATTTACAACCTATGAATTATGAGACAAGTAAGATAGAAATCTAAGAAAATTCAATGTGCTTAAAAGCTTATTTTTCCCTTATTACTTCAAGTGTTCGTGACTCCTAAATTGCAAGGAAGAGAAACAAACAAGTTGTGTTACTTCAACAATATTTTTGACATTTACCTTTCATAGGTTTCTTTGTCCTTATATTATTAAAAGATAATGACTTGTTATTCCTAAAAAATATTTTGGAAATCAACCACATAAGGTTTCTTTATTTATAATAATATTTTGGATTGTAACTCCTTTAGGATTTCTTTATCCAAATATTAATAGTGAAAAAAGATGAATTCTCTAAGAATAAATTTTACAAACATGTTGTAAAATTCAGAATGTAAGAAAATAATTTTCTTTGTTATATTTTAAAAAACCTACGAAAACACATTTTCAAAACTTCAAATATTTTTTAGAGTATTGGTTGTATGCAACACACAAGAAATGTTTGTTTTTATGTTGTCAAAAAATGAACAACACGATTATACAAACATCACAATTAATTAAAAAACCATACCCATCTTTTCCAAAATTCATAAGAAACCTAAAACAGTTTGTCTCAAACAAACAAGTGGCATACCAATTTAAACTTGAAGCCTAAACACATTTGACCCACCATTCTCTAAAATAAAGAAAAAAACAAAGGACAAGTCTATATGCACAAAACAAAGACAATGATTTGAAGCTAACAACCTAAAATATAAACCGTGACCAACGTACTATCACAAAAATAAAGAGGAAAGCATGAACCCAGAATCAGCCAAAAAAGAAAAAAAAATGGAAATCCTTAACTAAAGAAAAGGAAACACCCTCACATGTTTTTCACTCTTTCTTCTACACTTATAAGCCACAACTATTTCTATGCAATGTTCCATCACAAGAAGACGCACAAGTAAAGGGAGGAATGGATGATGGATACTTTTAAAGCTCATGGTCCCTTATGAATGCACAACTTTAACATAAATAATGACACATTCAGAGCCAAAGAAGGGATAATGGATAAGCATACCAACTTTTATCCCAACAAAAAAGCGAACAATTAGAGTAAAGAAAAAAATAAATTTTAAAAGATCATAAAACATAGATACAAAGTTTGAATATAGCAGGGAAGAAAAAGTTGGAAATTATTCCTACAATTCTTAGTTTCAGGAAATGAATTACAAATTGATTTGCAGTCCCTACTTGCTTTGCCTTTGTTGATCTTAATCTTTTTCATTATCTCCTTCCTCTCCTTTGTTTTCTCTTTTGCCTCCATTATATTTCCTATTTTTCCCCTTTGTTTTTCTTTTTTCCTCTTTCTTTTCCTGTTTAGTGAAGGCTTTCACAATTGAAAGGGTGAAAGAAAAAACTCTCATTTGCATATGGTTGTAGATTCACTTATATAGAAATCTTTACACGTGTTATTTAAGAAAATATTGTAGTAATTATTGCAGAGATTATCTTCTATAAACAGCCCTAACAATTCCTATATCTATAATTTTTTATATTACAGTAATTATTTTCCTAACATATATGATTCCTTGATATTAGACTTGATGGTCTATATTACTGTCACACATTCTTCCCTTTTTTTCTTCTTACAAAGCTAACTTTTTATACAGTTGTTTAGACATTGAGTCCAACTCTAATGTTCCGTCATCTTGACTATATGTGTTGGAAAAGATGAATTATAACAAATAATTTGGTGTTAAAATAGGTGACAAGTTGCACACCAAACCAACAAGAGGACATAAGGATGAGAACAAGAAAAACTAATAAGAAGAAAAGGTTGTAGGAGAAGGAAAGAAATTATAGACCGGGGGTAATGTTCTCTAAACATAAATGAACAGTATCATGCTAATTAATTCCTATTATGGGGCTATTTTATATGAGACATGGTTTGTTAAAAATGAAGGATTGCACAGTGTCGTTTGAAGAAGCAGAAATGTTCCCCTAACACTGTAGCAAAGTGAATGATAACTCCAACATACTAATAATTAATATGCTAAGTTCTAAATGGTGGCACCGTTTTTAAATGGGATATATGAAGGTAGTGAAATGGTGACATTGATTTTTTGTGAAGAGAAATGAAATATAATCCAACATGGAAGCCCCATAATAGAAATTATTATGATTTTTTTTGCCCAGACCCTATTTTTTCAATTCCTTCATTGAAAACAACTAATTTTCCAAAGTTTAAAGTTGGTCTTTAATTAACTAATAGATCCTTGAAATATTAAATTGGGTTCCTTGAATCATTTCTTCTCCATGATTAAATTCTAGCATAATCTAAACCTCAACCAATCCTTATTGTACTGCAAACTCAGGTAAAACTCCTTCTCATAGCAAGATTCTTTATTTTCACACTACATATTCAAACAGAAATATCTTGAGCTTCTGATATCAAAATTAGGCAATTCAAAAACCTAAATTTATTTACACATACAATACTACAATTTTCATAAAGGATTCAAAGTCAAATAAAATCTTTTTGAATAATAGAATTCGGTTGCAATCTAGTTTGTCAAAAAGGACTTCTTGAATTGATTTAAAAACTGACAATGCCAAGCATCCTAGTAGGGCTAAAAGTCTATTGTAAGAACAGTAGACCCTAGGATCCAATAAAAGTGCATACCAATTCTTTAACATGTCATAAATGACAAAAAATAGTTGTGATGGTCGGATATTACATGAAATCAAGTCAGAATCAAAGTCTAAGTTGGAACAAATTTGGTATTACAACAGTAGAATCAGTTTTTTAACACAAATTCTGAGGGATTTATCCAACTTTAAATACCGGATAAAAAAGAAACAAATTTAGCATTATGAAGACTTCTAATTAGCCTAAGAATTCTGAAGATTTTGATAGCAAAGGGGGAGGATAGTGAGAGCAGAAAACAGCTAAAATAGGGTTCAGAAAACACTTTTTTATTCTTTACTTTTGTCAATCTTCTAGCAACCATAATAAGATTTCTAAAGAAATGGTGAGAATCTTCTTCATCCACCTCAAAACTTTGAGGCTAGCCTTTTCAAGGCCAAACCTCTTACTAACAACAGCTTTCATGGCTTACCTCCCATTCTCGGTAGGGTAGAGAAACTAAAAGGAGTTTAACCAAGAATGAAGCTGGCAAAAATATTCTTCAATCTCTATTTAGTGTTCTCATGAACATTTCAATGAGAGGGCCCAATAGATATAGCTTCCTTTGGCTAATATTGGGCGTGAAGGCAAAAGAGTTATTATCATATAAGTCTCTATAATGGAGGTTATAACATCAATTTCCATGGAGTAGAGACTTTTTTTTTCTTAAAACCAACAACAACATCTATAATTACTTTAAGTGGGTCAAATTTTGCTTAACCCTCTGATTTCTTTCCTATGAAAGTTTTGGCTCTTACCATTATTTTCTAAAGAACAGAGAGTTCATCTATAATGATGGGGGCCATCCTCTATCTATTCTCTAGTTGTTAAGAGATGAAAACCCTTTTCTTAAACTATCCTTTACAGACCATGCTAAAGGTTTCCATTCTTCTTCAGCAAGTAATGGTACAAAAAAAGATAGCAATGAACTCTGATGCATAAAAAACAAAGGATTAGAAAGCTACATACTTTGCAACATAGCCTGGCAATACCATTTGGCCATTCTATTAACTTCATATTCGATTGAGACCACTGCTAATACAACACGTATTTTCTCCTCATCCAAGCTTAAAAAAGCCTAATATTCACATAGGGAAAAGGCACTCATTAATAATAAAAGCAATCTTAGATCTATTGCATTTCACCTCTAAAGCTGACTGACCTAATATACCTTATTATAAACCACCTCCCCCTTTATTTCTTGACATGTATAGACTTGCTTTGAAAGGTTCCTTTAATGGCTCTTCTAGGTCAGTTCGTGAAGGTAAAGAACTAATATATGTCATTGGCACCATCAGTGTTAGTGACCAAATGGTAACTTGTCTTAAAATTGTTAATTACAGGTTTGATTTGGATGAGCTTAAGAAACCTATCAAAGATGGATAAGACTATTCACCCATTAGAGTATAACTAGTTTGGATCTAACTTGTAATATCAAAAACCTTCCCTTATAAATCTTTAGAAAAGGGAAGGATTATACCAACGTATATATGTAAAAGGGAGTTGTAATTTCAAATTGACCACAAGGAAAGCTTGCGGTTGATTGGCTTATATGCTCAGCCTTAACAAGGATTTGATCTATGTACTCTTCTAATTGTTAATTATTAATAAACATTATATCCTCTGTACCTAGTATGCTAGGGGCATTATCCTTATAGGGCAAAAGCAACATTTCTCACCATTGAGGTTCCTTAATAATAACAAGAGAAGAAATTTTTTGACAGGGAGAAGTACTTCCCCCTGTTAAAGATGGATGTTGGGGTTCTAATTTTCTGTTCTATGGCCATTCTAATGAACCCCTATTTTTTTACTACTTCTACTAATATCTAACCAAAATAATTTGTTGATTTTAAAAAATATATTTCTTTCCAAGAACTGGATATAAGTCATCATATTTATTATATGATAACTTGAGGAACCTATTATTTCTACACACTTCTATATTCATTAAATTTATAGGTTGAGTTGAAATGATGGAAAGGAAAAGAAGATTTTATAAATGAGAAATTGAAAATACAATCATACCACCTATATCTAGGCCAACTAGAGTCTCTCTCTCTCTATTTAATTATTTATTTTAAAAAAGCATGTGTATACATAGTCAACTGTAATTGTGGCTTACATCTTCCTTTAATTTTACATCTAAAAACAGCTTAAAAGTCATCTATGAGTCGAGGATAGGCTTTCCATCTATTTAAAAAAAAAACTAGCAAACATGGTCTTTTTAATTAGATTTCCAAGATTATATCGAGCATGTTCTTTATGGACTTGTTGCCATAAATCATGAATTATGTTACTACCCAATTTTTTACCCATGTTTTGATAAAATTTTAAAAAAACCAAAAATAGCAAAAAAAATGAAAACCCTAAAAAAATGTATTTTTGATATATTTCCATCATTTTTAGCATTCTCAACGTCATCTTAAAAGAATTTAAATTTTCAAAAGTATTTTAAACGCTTTCAGCTTTCAACATGTTAATTTTACAATCAATGATTTTTCTTGTTGAATTGATGTTGATATTGCTCATTTTTAAATATAAAAAAAAAGAAAAAATCAAAATTGATAAAAATAAAAAATTTAAAGGACTTATGTGTTTTGGGGACTAAGTCATTTTGCCTATAAATAAAGGTCACAATGCATGCAAAAGAGAAGGGGAAGAGAAAATTAACAAGGGGTAATTTTTCACATTTGAGAGGCAACAAAAAGCCCTAAACCTAAACCTATTTCACCTTTCAACCGCCCCACCCCCCTCTAAAAAAGAACTTGAGAAACTATTCTTCCTTGGCCAAAGCAACTGCTCACCCTCCTTCCACACAGATGAGATATGCTGCCTCCCTCTCTTAAGAAAGAAAATCTAGAGAACCCCCTACTTTTAGGGCTTTTGATTTTCAACTTCTTCTCCCTTCACCCGGGCAAGTCTTCCTCTTCCTCACTCAGCAACCCGCAATTGTTTCTTCTGACCAGCCTCTACACCTATCACCAATCTACCTCCCAACCAAAGTCGGCTGATCTCTATATCCATCATCCCTCATCACCCTCTCAATAGAGCCCCCACTAAACCCCGAAAACCACCAGCAGTGTCTTTTTTCCTGTTAGTCTCCTTAACAACAATAGCAAGGCTAGTTGACACGACAAATAGATTGATGTCTTCTCCCAAGTGCAGGAGTGTCGAAGTAATAAATAACCCGGCAAGACCGGGGTCGAACCACAGGGAGGTTATTGTACAAATTATAAATAACAACAATTCCACAACAACAATAATAACAATAACAACAATAATAATAATAATAAGAATAGTACTAGTAGTGGTAGTAGTAGTA
>SRLM01005661.1:0-14066 GCA_015708895.1 Populus ilicifolia
ATTGTCAAATTATTTTTAACTTTCCCAACATTTTTTATTTAGCTGATAAAATTAAGAATTGTGTATGATTGGAAAGCACTCCCAAATCCAATCTTGATTTCTAAATCATAAAATCCTTTCTTTTTTGGATTAGCATAGATATGTCTTGCACAATGTCTATGTATCATATTCAAGAATACTTTAAATATCGCTTATGAAAGATTTAAAAAAAACAAAAAAAAATAATAATTAGATAAACAACATATTATGCGATGGATATTTTGTTTATTAAGAATAGAAGTTACCTTTTACTTTTCAAGTATAATGAAATACGGTTTATGATGCATACCATTTTAGATGGATCCATATAGTATATATAAAAACCATCATCATTTATCATTGTTATTACACTTAACAACAACATATATTACTATAAACAATTTATTATCATTCAAACTCATAATTGATAATAAAACTCATCGACCATTCCAATGACCTCCATTTATCCCAATAAATTAACTACATCCATTTATAAAGGCATTTTTCATGACTTTCAAGCAGATATACCATCTCAAACATCCATAGTGAATTCTCATTCAAATTGTAATTAAGGTCAAACCTAAGAAAATATTAAGGCATCTTTCATGACTTTCAAACAGATATACCATCTTAAACCTCCATAGTAAATTCTCATTCAAATTGTAATTAGGGTCAAACCTAAGAAAATATTAGAGCATGGATTATATTCATTCAACAACTGGATATATGTTCAGAGTTTTATTAAAAAAATCAATGTGATTTATTTTAACCAATTTTTTTGCCTTTCTCTTAGCTCTTAATGCTTGCCTTTTATGTGGTTTAATCCTAAATTGATCTTCCAAAACTATTTTGAGTGCTTCATTTAAAATATTTGGGTTTGTATTAATTATTGACAACTTTTATACATGTACTGGTATTAGGAATGAGAAAAAATATAAATATTTTTTAAGTACAACTATCCCCTAAATATCTTGTTATAACTTTTATACATGCATTGGTATTAGGAACGAGAAAAAATATAAATATTCTTTAAGTACAACTATCCCCTAAATATTTTGTTATAACTTTTTCTTTCTGATTAATATACTTTTTTAATTGGTATTCATGTTTCGGTATATATTTTCGCAATACATCTTTGAAGTAATTTACATTACTTAAAAGTTGACATTCTTCAAAAAGTATATATTCATTCATTATAACCTTAAATCTCTTCTCACAAAAATCTTTTATTATATTCATGTTTTTCTTTTTCTTATTCCTCTTACTTAAATTATCACTTTTTTGCTCACCAAACTCATTATTACTCTTAGATCAATAGCAACATTCAATATCTTCATCATTACTAAGTTTTCTATCATTATTAAAGTCTAAAAAGTCATCTATCACTTTACCAAACAATCATCACCTTGAAGGTGTTAATCCACCATCTTTAGCTTTATTAAAATAAAACAAAAAAATTCATATTTTTTTCTTATCAAAAGGGATATAATTATTATCTTCTAACTCTTTATCATCCTCTTAAACATCATCATATATAATTACTAACATCCTTATTATATCCAGCAGAAGTCCCAACTCTAATACTATTATTGCTCATATCATCACTAGTAGAACTCATAGCCTAACTAAGATCAACATCAATGACCACATTACTAATAACACCAAAACCAACAACACCACTAACAATAACTCTCACAACATCACAACTAACAATACTATGAACAACACCTCAGTATTACCACTAATATTACTACTATCACCCATTTCATATGAATTAACTATAACTCCTACAACACAACTAGCATCACCAGTACCATTACTCATATCACCTCTCACAACAACACCTACAATACCACTAGCATCACCACCATTACCACTCATACACCACCTATAACATAACTAGCATCAACAGCACCTCTTATACCACCACTAACAATGGCCTATATTAACACACATATCATTGTTATCTTTACTTGAATCTAAATCTTTTTTTCTTAATAACTAATTTCACTTTATTATTGTTTTAAACTTCATCATCATATCTAATAAAATACTTAGTTGCAGCTAGCCTACCATCATTATTTTTACTTCAATAACACTTTGAAGTTCGTAGGGGTTAAATAAGAAGCATCATTATCATCATTTATATATATGGGTGTATGTGTGTGAATTTCTTCATCCCTTTTTTATTTATACATACTCAATATATCATACACTAAGGCATCATCAACAAATATATTTTATCTGTCATATTTTATTTGAAACCTTAAAAAACATAAGTCATAAAATTGTTTGCATATGAATAATATGTTTATTTAAAACATATAGTCAAAGTAATCATTTCTTATAATATATAAAGAATTGTCATGATGGGCAATCACATCTTGTATTTTGTATTATGCAATGGTGAGAAATAAGTTCTTAAAAGTCTTTACATGCCCAAACAAGCATGGAAAATGCATATTTTTAAACACAAACTAAAACAAGCATCTATCTACCCATCAAAATGTCACCTTCTATTAACCATGCTAATCTCATATACATGAGTTGAAATCCCTAAACATATATTTCAAACAATATAAAAGGAAAGATGGGATAACATAATCCCTAAACCCTAAAATTATTTTTAAGGTTTCCTATAAAAACCTTATTAATTATGTTCAACATTGCTTAAAATAAGTTTAAAAGATTGTTTCAACATGAATTCCACTTGTTTTATGCAACATATAAATAATTTGGGTTCCTATTTTCAATAATTTAGGGGTTTTTTGTTGGTGTAAAGAATAAACAATAATGCATAATTTATCACCACCCCAAACGTGTTTTATATTCTGATTACTTTTGATTTTAACAAAAAAATCGATTAAATGGGATATTTTTAGGGATTAGGGTTTTAGTTTTAAAATTAATGAATTGTTAATTAAATAAGTTTCATTCGGTAACAATAACTATTAAATAGTTGAATTAACAATTTTAAATAAACAAATAACACATTATCAATGATTTACGATGTCATGATTCAACAAACAAATTGGAAAAATACTTTTTTTGTTGAGTTCTAAATGAAATGATTGCAAGAAGAATCCATCAATGATAATCTAAAAAAATTAGTACAAGATAAATCCATTAGTTAGGTTTGGGTCCAATCTTAGGATCAATTAGGCTTAGTGAGAGAGAAGGGATTGTTAATTGAAGCTAAAAATAAAGAAAAAGATTTCATTTGTCATCTCTGGTCATTTCGTTTTTAACATAGATGAGAATGTTATAATCAATTTATGAGATTTGAAAAGTTTAGTACCAAGATTTAATGGTAATTTCTAAAACTATAATGGGTAATTGCATTTTGGATCAAACTATAAGGTGTTAAATGTAATTTTTCATTTGAAAAATTATTTTTTTATCCTTTTGTTTTAAATAGTGTTCTAACTTAAATCTTTGATATTTTAAAATCTATAACTTACCTCTTTATTGTTGTTCATAGTAGTTAAACCCGACATGGTTCATCCTAATGAATTGATTCCAGAAACTCGCAACTCAAAGCCTAATTAGGGCTGGGTTATAAGTGAAAAAGACAGTGACCTAATGAAATCTTGTTGAACCAAAGACAGCTAAATCAGCACCAATTTTTTAAAAAAAAACAAACAAACAAAGCAATGTCATTCGAATAAAAATAATTGACATGAGTTTACCCAACAACCAAAGCCTTTTCTAGATCATTCCATAAAATAGGTCTGATAATATATATATATATGTGTGTGTGTGTGTGTGTGTGATATTACAATATCTTTTGTCTAAAATTTGAAAGTTAGTGTGACACTACGTCTGAACTAGAAGATCAAACTATTGAATCTCATGCATTGTCCCATGCACTTACAAATAATAAGTATATTCCAAATGATTTCCTGAATGTATTAACACAAATATCTTTGAAAAAATATTTGATTAAAATTACGTTTATTTTTTAAAAAGTTTCTTTTTTTTACATTATCGTCTTATTTGACATAGATGCAAATTTAAACTACATCAAAGAAGACGTTGTTCCGAAATGATTCTTGCAAAATACCTTTGAAAAATTTCTTGTTGCTAATAATTCAAAATTGCATATTGCAGGAAAAACCCAAGTCTCTGTTTTCAACAATGACATTTCTTTAAAGCATTATTTGTTGTTACAAAAGATATAAATCATACCATCATTCTTGGCACTCCATTCATTAACATGATCACTTCATATCAAGCACATTATAATTGTATTACTTTCAAAATCAATAGCATCAAACTTGTTTTTTCATTTTTAGAAAAATCTAAGACTAGAAATTTAAATTTGATTAAAGCATGCTCTATACATACATATCATATCAATACACTGATTCATGAAAAACAATTATATCTACATGATTGACAAAACCATGTATCTTTTTATTATATCAACAAGCAATCACAAAACCCTGATTTACAAAAAAAAATCATTGATTTACAAACTAAGATTAAACAACAGATTTGTTTAGACTTACCTAATGCTTTCTAGAAATGAAAACAATACATTATTGATCTTTCATATGAAAATACTTTTTTAAAAAAACTTATACCTACAAAAACAAGACCCATACACATGAAAGTTGATTTAGAACAACATTGTAGACTTGAAATCCGAGATCTCGAATCTAAAGGTCTTATCCAAAAATCTCGATCACTCTGGTCGTATACAACATTTTATGTGAATAAAAACTTTAAAATTAAAAGAGATACACCAAGACTTGTAATCAATTATAAACCTTAAAATTCTACTTTAAAATGGATAAAATATCCAATCCCCAACAAAAAAAATTGTTGCCAAAATTGTACTCTGCATTCATATTTTTTAAATTTCATATGAAATTCAGATTTTGACATATTGATCCCAAATATATATATATATATACATACATATATATATATATATATACATACATATATATATATATATATATATTAAGTTCTTGTTGGGTTTCATTTATAAAAATTAACTTTTGACTTTGAAACATAACTTAAATTTTTTTTTATTAAAAGTAAGTATATTAAAAAAAAAAGCTCAAATGAGTTTTTATAGAAAACAAAATAATGTAAATTAGAATTGACAAAACATATCACCTTATTTTTTACCAAACATGTTTAAGATTTTTTTTGAATATTGTTTTTTAAATAACAACTTCATTCAATATATAAAAATGATATTAAACAAATCTACTAACCAGCTTAGTTAAATTCTATTTTTAAAATTAAAAAAAATAAAATAATCTAAAATTCACAATTATCCTTAATGGTTGTTAAAATGATGAAAATAAATATGACAGATCTTTATATATATATATATATATATATATAGATGAACTTGATAGACAATATCAATTTCACCAGCTTTCATCTATTTTAAAATTCTTCATATATATAGATGAACTTGATAGACAATATCAATTTCACCGGCTTTCATCTATTTTAAAATTCTTCATTCATATATCTTTCAAATCGTAATTTTATTTTATAATAAACCATTTCCTTTTAGAATAATTCAACGATTTTAAATGATTCTAACAGGAGTCATAATTAAGAAATAATGATTTGGGAGTAAAATTAATCAAAAACTAGTTCGGGTGTAATTTTGATGTTTGACCAAACAAATAAAACTCTTGTTGTCAGTAGGAAATGGATGTGGATTTGGAAGAAAAAATTGGAATCTGAAATTGAATAGCAGGGATTTGGAAACGTTTCTGAAAAGTGAATGTTGATTATTTATTTATTTAACCACAGGTTACATCTTAAATTTATGTCACACTGAAAGTGCAAGACCTTTTCCAACAATCAAACTTGCCACCCTCTATCTGAAGGAAATTGTATCAACTACAGAATCTGTTCCAATTTTGAAGGATAGAGCAAAGAACATCTCTGGACTCGATCAAGATAGCGTAGCTGACCAGCTACCATGCATGTTTGATCTTCAATTGTGAAAGAATTGCATCACATTTTTTATAGCCTTACTTTTCTGTAGTTGAAGAAGGCAGACACTCCTTTATAATCTCCTGAATCCTTCTCTTCATTATCTTGTCTTTGATAGTTGCACGCATGTCTCGGTAGAACAATTCCAATCTAACAAGCTTACTGTGATCTGCCGATTCTAACATGCTCTCCCATTCTTTTGCGATGTCAAAATTACCTGAATTCTGCAATGAGATTGGGATATCTTGGTAAGTAAAAGGTCTGCCAAAAAACAATCCATGAAGCATGCCACCATATTGTTCCATTATAGAAAGTTTTGACTGAAGGTGCTCTATCTCTTCCATTGCCAAAGACAACCTTTTGTCAGTTTCTGCGACTGCTTTGGAACCATTGTTCTCCTCACCAACAGTTTTCGGTTCTGTTTGCTTGAAATCCTCTGTTAGTGGAGGCCATAATACAAAACTGGGAGCAAAACAATTGATCGTCTTACCATTTCCAAGGACACCACTCGTACCCCTGCCCCATGACCAAAGCTTGTATCCATCATTAGCAACAAGAACAGTGTGGGCAGCCCCACAGGCAACTTGAATTGGATTGTGAAATATGGGCCCATATACTCCATAGCCTGACATTAGCAGGGGAGAAGCAGCATCCCCTGCGTCTGTTCCAGTAAAACTAGGATCTGGGCACAGGCCAAGGCCCTTTTCCATTCCCCATGACCAAACATCTCCCACAGACGAAACAACACTAGTATGAAATAAACCACAGTCAACAGAGATCAGGTAGGCTTGTCCTGGCAATTCTTTTACAGGCTCAGGTCTGAGCACACTTTGGGTAGTTCCATGCCCAAGCTGCCCGTTATCCCCAAGGCCAAATGTCCAACACACACTTTCTAATGGGTCAATTGTTCTCCTTTTGCGAGTGAGTAAAGCTGTGTGGTATGCTCCACATGCTACCTCATAAACATCCCAAGAAGAGTCCTGGTTAAACATTTCAACAATCTCAGGATGGACTCTGCTCTCTCTATCTCCCAGACCCAACTGGCCATGGTTATTACTACCCCATGAGTAGCATACTAGATCCTCACCTTTATATGTTTCTCCAGCACTAACCAGGGCGACAACATGTTCACTTCCACATGCCACCTTCACAACAGAGTGGCCATGGAAATCACGAACAGGAATCGGAATGAAACTACTCTCGAAACAGATGCTACTTCCAGTTTTGTTTCTTTGTTGCGGGCAATTGCCCCACATCCAAAGGGCACCATGATCATCAATTGCTAGAGACATCATTCCTCCAGCTTTGATAGAGCATATCTACAGCAGAGACAACATTATTAGAATTACAAACCAGACTTTTAAATGCAAAATAGTGATACAAAGAATTCCATACCTTCAGTGGTCCTTCACTCTTTGTTTCTGAATGATCTATCACTGAACCTAGGGAGCCCAACTCAAGGAACTGGTCCATCAAGTGTGGCATTGAATAATTCTCTCCACTAACACCAAGTTGGCCATCCATAGGACAGTCAAGGTTGCACAAAAAAAAAGTGCATTAGCAAGCGCAAAGTTAACAGGAGTGCATTTAATACTGAAGGACACTAGCTGTAAAGGATACAGATGTTGTAGCCCCAACACCAGACCGATCCATCATCTGCCATTACATGGACAACAAAGCATTAGAGCAGCCAAAACTTCTCTTTACATCTAACACTTACAATTGTTTCAGTCAAAATGTAGCCTTAGCCTATAATAACCCCAAAAATTCATCCAACAGTTATATAATACCACAGCTAAATAACACTAATAAACAATAGATATATAAGATGTGACTTTGGATAAGCAAAAGAAATCCAAACCTAGACTGTAGTGCTTAAAAGTAACCTTGATAGAGAAATTGCTTATAAGTACAAGTAAGCACCATAGTTAACTAGCTTATATTGACTTTGTCATTTAACTACAGGTATGTGCTTTTGCGTAATCTCTTCACATGTAAGCAGCAGAGGAATATCACTCCATAATCCATATATATTGGAATATGGAGGAAGTGAAGTGATCCTTTGGGACACGATTTAAAATTGGCAAGCTTCGATCAACCTGCCTCATTTCCTTGGGCACAAGTTGATAGGCACAAAAGCTACAAATGGGTTAGTCTGCTCAAACTAGAAACCATAGAATTAAACACCTGCCTCCTTTACTAATGCAAATCCCTACCTCAATCCAACCCGAATCCAAACTAAATGGTAAATCATTTTCTTGCAACAGATCTTTAAGGTTATTATTCACATCATAGGACGGAAAGAACCATCATATACACCCAAGAAAGCTACTGAACTTCAAGCATCATATCCAGCAATTTGGTATAAGACACAGAAGAAAAGGAAAAATCTTTCACAGAAGCTCAGGCATCCCCAAAGTATTAGGAGCTTCACTCGGTTCCACAAGAACTGAAAATTGCACAAAGCCTATGGAAAATGTGAGAAACTGACAATCAAAAGCGAAACTATGGTACATGCCCTGCCCTAGTCTCATGGACATAATTTTGATATGTGATATATTAATGTCAAAGAACCCTAGAAAAAAATCAAATGGCAAAAAGTTCTTAAAATACAATTTATGCTGTTTAAAATCCGGACAAAGTTTTCAACCATTTCCACACAATCAAATGCCTACTATAACAAAGCAGATTCTTCATAAGCAATCAATTTATAAAATTTACACATTTCAATTCTCATTCAAATATACAGCCAAACCCAATAAAACATCACACTATATTCTTACGTCTCAAAACAAAACAAGCCAGTACAAATCAAGAATCAAATCAATAAAAAGTTAACAAAGCCAACCTGCAAGAGCAAGACTATGATAAGCACCAGCAGCAACCCCCACAAAGTTGATTCTTTTTTCTACACAAGTTTCGAACTTTACTTGGACAGGAAAAAGCTCATCCACTTCTGAACCAGTCCCAAGTCGCCCAAACATTCCTTTACCCCATGAATACACACGCCCATCTCCTACAATCAGACCAACCCACAATTAAAAATCACATTTTTCATTATCCCAAAATCAATGTAACAAATGAAGAAATGAATCTGCAATGTATACAAACATATATTACCTGTGAGAATAAGGGAGTGAGCTTCACCGGCAGCCACGGAGACCACTTTACCAGAGAGTGCTGTATTGCCCTCCATTTTATAGTGTAAAAAGATAATTGCCTGAGAGAGAGAGGGATTTGCGGGTGCTCCTTGGGCTCTAGTGCCACCTCCTGTCTATATGGATGATGATGGTAATAGCTAAATTCCTTTTCTTTATTATAAATGCGGTTTATCTTAAGATTTGGATTATTGAATATGATATTTAACTAAAAACAATTTTTCGCTATTTTTCAGTATAAAATAACCATTATAAAATAAATAAATAAATAAAATTTTGTAAGCAACCACTAAATAGTTTTAAGTTATCCGTCAATATTTTAACCTTCAAGATATTTTCCTTAACATTGCTAAATCATAATATTCACTTAACATATTTACATGCATTGTATTTTTTAACTATTTAAAACCTATGCAATATTTTTTAATGCATTCAAATAATGAAAAATAACTTATTTTCCTTGAAAATGATTTTCATAAAAAATTTTTCTTCAAAATGTTTTCTAAAACACAAGGAATCCTAATTTCTTATAAAAATTTGAACTTAATAGCATTATCTTAGTGAAATTTAAACAATATGCTACAAAAACATAAATGGATGAGTTATTTAAAAAATAAAATTTTAAAATAATTGAGAGTTAATTTACTTTTTTTTTATTAAAAACATTATTAAAAATATGTTTGTTTAAAATAACTAAAAATAATAATACAAGCACAAGAATCAACTAAAATTATTCCCCAGCAACAGTGCCAAAATTTGTTGCGATGTCGTGGTCGCATAAATTAATTATCTTATCTTAAAACACAACACATAAGATAGTATAGAGCAAGCAAGGGGTCGATCCCACAAGGAAGATTTAGTTCAGATTTTTATGTTATACATTATGCAATTGGGGGGTTTTGATTTGTAATGATCTAAACTATGGAAGAAATTAAATTAGCAAACAAAATCAATTGAACTCAAAATTTATCAAGAAAACAAACCTTGGTTGCAAACACACATCCACCAACAGAAATTAGAACCGATCATTTAAACAAAACTACAATTTATATTCTAAATTTTTATCTTTTCTTAATGTTGGTTAATTAACAAATTCGTCGTATAACTAACCCTAACCAACAAACAATTACGATGTCCGCATTAATGATTTAGTTCAATGGCAGCCCTAAGAACTAGATATTTGAGTGTTCGCCCTAAATTTAATAATGTAGTTCCACCACAATTATCAAGCTTAGTTGATTCACAAGTCATACATCACAACTCCGGTTTTGATATCAAACTTAGCAATAAATTGTTCACAATAATAACTTAGATTTCTGCTCTAGCAATTATCAATAACAATCATAAAAAATATGCATAGGAAAACAATCATACTTATTCATAATATCAACTAAAAATAAAAAGAAGAATAAATCTCACGGTTCTTGAAATTTGAATGTTTGTTGTGTCTTTGCAACCAAGAAAAGAGTTTAGCCTTCCATAACTATTGAACAACTACTCTTAAAGAATAAAGAGAGCATGATTTTTTGGGTTTGTAGAGGAGAAAATTTGTGTTTCTTAACTTCTAGTTGCTGCCCCCCTTCTCTCCTCTCTCTCTTTCTTTTTATATGCTAAAAAACCCTAGTTCCTAATTTACAAAGTAGTCCTCCTTTAAGTTGACAATTGACATTTAAGTACTTCAATAACTATTTTCCCTAAAAAAGAGAAATAACCTTGCATGAAATCTTCAAACTCTAACTTATAGGAGCTAAATTGCTGATATAAAAACTTGGATGATGGTTTAGAAGCTTCGAAATGTAATTTGGACTCATTTCTTCACGAAACCTAATTGCTGGCAGAATTCAGTTGTCATCTTTAAAAAATCATATCTCCCTCATATGATATTGTTTTTGGATGAAATTTGGAGCGTTTACAGAACTTTGAGTCAGAAATCCAAAATAATTAAGCTTGCATCAATTGGACTTCTATAGCTCCAGATATTGAATTTTGAATTGACAAAGGTCAACAGTGGCAGAATGCGAGATTTGACTTTGAAGGATGTGATTTTCATGATCTTCCTCTTTTTATTTTTCTTACATTACATTTCAAAAAAGGTATGGATGTTAGCTTTTTAGTGCCACTAGAATCACTTCATTTTGATCTTTGGAACTCACGCTCTACATAAAACATCAACTGAATATCAAATCTGCCAATTATCTTCAATTTACTCCTTTTTGCATTTTTCATACAAAAGTGCCTTCAAAACATAAAACAAAAAATATCAAGACTTTTACATATAAAACATGGACAAAACATTAGATAAATATGGGTAAAACTATTGAATAATATGGTTATATCATGAAGTCCTAACAAGACAATCCACTAAAAATTATAGTAAATGAGTCTATGCCACGTTAGAAGCGTGGTAAACCTGCTAGTTTAAAAGACAAAAATCATCAAAAAAAAAGAAAAGGAAGAAATAATCAAATTGGCATTATTGAGAAAGAAAATGAGGAGATAGACATAACTGATCATAAAACCCTAGAAGAGGTTCAGGTACCTGGAAACAATAAAAATAAGAAGATCTCGATAAGTTATGTCTCTACAAAAAAAAAAGATTGAACTAAAAGAAATAATTATTGATAATATTTTTTTTGTATAATATATAGCTTGATATCATTAATGAAAATAAGGATCTTGAGCCTAAATCTATTGAAGAATATTGATGCATAAATGATTGACCAAAATAAAAGAGAAGCAATTCAAACAAAATTAAATTCATTTGTAAAGTATGAAGTTTTTGGACCTGTAGTCCAAACACTTGAAGGTGTAAAGCTAGTTGGAAACAAATGAGTATTTGTGTGAAAAGAAAATGGGAAAAATGAAATTGCATGATATAAAACACATCAATACAAGGGTTTTCACAAAGATCTGTCATTGATTATAATTGATTAGTACTAAAAAGTATATTTTTATCAAGGTTTTATATCATCATTTTGCACTTAAAGTATCACTAACTCCTTAACTAAAATATATTTTATAATAACATATCTAATAATATAAAATAAATTTAATTTATGATAAATATTCATCTTAAATGCAGGCCTATCACATAAATAAAAAGATTGATTAGTGAGTTTAAGTACTGAAATTGAAAGGATAAAGAGAGGGCCAAACTTAGAAAAGAGATGCTGATGCAATCCAAATTGAAACATTGTTTGGTAATTAGGTCATATTTGGAGCTGTAGATCTCAAATTTAGTTTCATTTTATATGGATAGAAAGGTAAGACAATGGTTTATAACTTTCCTATGGAGTCCAAGATTTAAATTGGTTGTTTTCAAATCCAAATTATAGCAACAACAAAAAAGTCCAAATCTGTCCTACAACCTAAACACTGTTTAGTGTTCAACCCATATCTTAAGTTCTAGAAGTTCAAATGACTATATTTTTCCCTTAAAAAGCTAAGACAATTTCTTAAAATTTTCAGGAGTACAAGTAATTTCAATTCTAGCGTTATCAATGATGTTTTATTTAGACAAAAAGATAAGAATTGTCAACAAGTTAAGATATGGCCACCAACTCATCAATTATTTATCAAATCAATAGTTTCAAATTTTAGCCTATAAAAGGAGGCATTTACCATGTATTTAGGCATCTTGGTTTCCTAATCAAGATTATACTTTTGTTTTCTCTCTTTATATTGCTTAAGTTATGCTTTTATTAATATCAAGTTTATGCCTTTCATTTTCTTTCCTATACATAGTAAACTTTTATCTTATTTATGTTCTCATTTTATTTATTTATGTTTCTTTCTTTCATTATATTCAGCTAAGTTTATTATATCAAGGTGATAAGGTTACATTAATGGTGTAAAAATAAGTATAATATAAACTCAACATGGACCTTAGTATTTGATACTAAAATGTTTTTATATTTATAATCTTATTTACTTTTAATACTTTGCTTGTTAAATGGTTAATCTAGATTTATGTTGTATAACATTTAGTACAACAAATACTTGACACTTTCATAGCCCATACTGTATGGTATAAGCTATGAAAGGAACTTGATTTGTTGTTAACATAAGTTATAATCATGAATAACTAACATTATTTATAAGTATTAACATTAATTGAATAATATAACTAATGTAATCATGTTAACAATTTATAATTTAATTGGAACCTCTTTTTGTGTATGGTTTCCAATTAAATAATAATAGTTTATACTATACTTGTTTGACATACCATTAGTGAATCCTCTAACCTTGACATTTGTTGTTATCATTGTTTAATCATTACATTAATCTTTCATTTCAAAGTTCTCATCAACTTCTTCTTTTTCTTCTTTTTTATTATTATTGTTGTTGTTGTTGTTATTCTTATTAGTACTAGTACTACTACTACTATTGTTATTATTGTTACTATTGTTGTTGTTGTATTATTGTTATCTATAATTTCTACAATTAACCTCTTTGTGGTTCAACCTTGGTTTTATCGGGTTATTTATTACTTTGACACTCCTGTAATTAGAAGAAGACATCAATCTTTTGGTTGTGTTAATAATGAAACATATTCTAATATAATAGATGCAATTAGATTTTAATATCTCATTAGCTTGACACGACGAAAAGATTGATGTCTTCTTCCAAGTGCAAGAGTGTCGAAGTAATAAATAACCCGGCAAGACCGGGGTCGAACCACAGGAAGGTTATTGTACAAATTTTAAATAATAATAATAATAATAATAATAATAATAATAATAATAATAGTAATAGTAAAGAAAGAGAAGAAGAAGATGATGATGATGATGAGAACTTGAAGATAGAATATTAATGTAAGAATTAAACAGTGATAATATCAAATGTCAAGGTTAGAGGTTCCACTAATGGTATGTCAAACAAGTATAGTATAAACTCTTATTATTCAATTGGAAACCA
>SRLM01005661.1:14387-24680 GCA_015708895.1 Populus ilicifolia
GGCATAAACTTGATATTAATGAAAACAAAGCATAAAGAATACAAAGAGAGAAAACAAGAGCATGATCTTGATCTGGACACCAAGATGCCTAAATGCATGGCAAATGCCTCCTTTTATAGGCCAAAATTGGAAACTATTGATTTGATGACTAATTGTTGAGTAGGTAGCCAACCCTTGACTTGGTGATAATCCTTATCTTCTCTTATCTGCCCAAAACATCATTAATGACGTCAAAATTAGAGCCACTTGAAAACATGAAAGTTCTAGGCAATTGTCTCATCTTTCTTGTGTAAAACATTCAGCTCATTTTGACTTCTAGAACTCCAGATATGGCCAAAATACTGAATAGTGCTTGGGCTGAAGGACAGATTCGGGCTTCTTTGTTGTTGCAACAATTTGGACTTGAAAATGACCTTTATAGATCTTGGGCTCCATATGAAAGTTGTAGGCCTATGTCTTACCTTTCTATTCATATAAAGTAGACCTAAATCTGAGATCTATAACTCTAGATATGATCCAATTACCGAACAGTATTCCGGTTTGGATTGCACCGACATCTATTTTCTAAGTTTGATCATCTCTTTGCCTTTGCAATTGAAGTTCTTAAAGTCATCAATCAATCCTTTCATTTATGTGATAGGCCTGCATTTAAAATGGACATTTACCATAAATTAAAGGTATCTTATATTATTAGATAGATTATTATAAAATGTAATTTAGTTAAGGAGTTTTTAATACTTCAAGTGCAAAATGATGATACAAAACCATGATAAAAATGCACTTTTGAGTACTAATCATTATTATTGTTACTATTGTTGTTGTTGTATTATTGTTATCTATAATTTCTACAATTAACCTCCTTGTGGTTCAACCTTGGTTTTATCGGGTTATTTATTACTTTGACACTCCTGTAATTAGAAGAAGACATCAATCTTTTGGTCGTGTTAATAATGAAACATATTCCAATATAGTAGATGCAATTAGATTTTAATATCTCATTAGCTTGATAACTCATGAAAGGCTAGATATATGTTTGATAAATGTAGCATAACCTATTTATATGGGTCAATTAATAATGATATTTATATAAAAATCCCTAAAAGATTTAAAATGCCTTAAGCATATAATTTAAATCCCCAAAAAGTTTACTCAATCAAGTTATAAAGGTTTTTATATGAATTAAAGCAATCATGACGCATTTGGTATAATTGTCTTAGTAAATATTTATTAAGAGAATGGTATAATAATGATTCTATATGCCCATGTATTTTTATAAAGAAGTTAGAATCTAATTTTCTTATTATTATTGTGCATGTTGATGATTTAAATATTATTGAAACTCATGAAAAGATGCAAAAGATAATAAATTATTTTAAGAAAGAGTTTGAGTTGAAATATTTAGGAAAAACAAAATTTTATTTTGGCTTACAGATCAAGCATTTAGTAGATGAAATTCTCATTCATTAGTCAAATTATATAGAAAAGGTCTTTAAAATATTTTATATGGATAAAGCATATCCATCGAGTACATTAATGGTTGTTCAGTCACTTGATATGAAAAATGATCCTTTTAGACCTCATAAGGATAATGAAAAACTATTTGGTCCTGAAGTACCATACATTAATGTAATTGGTGCGCTAATGTATCTTGCTAATAATATGTGACCTAATATAGAATTCTTTGTTAACTTGTTAGCAAGATATAATTCTTCTCTTACCTAGAAACATTAGAATGAAATTAAACATATTGTTTTGTTATCTAAGAGGAAATACAGATATGAGCTTATTTTATTCAAATAATGCTAATTATGAATTAGATGGGTATACCGATGCAAGATTTTTATCTGATCCATATAAAAGTCAATCTCAAACAAATTATCTCATTACGTGTGGTAATATTGTTATATCATAGAGATCTACAAAGCAATCATTAGTTAACACTTCGTTTAATCATGCTAAAAAATTTACAATCCATAAAGCCAGTCGCTAATGTGTGTGGCTGAAACAATGACTCAACATATTTATTAAATATATGGTTTATCCTCCAGCAGAGGAACTCTAACCATACTATATGAAGATAATATTGCATGCATAACTCAATTAAAGGAAGGATACATCAAAGAATATAGGATAAAAAATATCTCACCAAAATTCTTCTTCACACATAACCTTTAAAAGTGTGGTAATATTGATGTTCAACAAATTTGTTTGAAAGATAATCTAATAGATTTATTTCAACAAATTTGTTTGAAAGATAATCTAGCAGATTTGTTCACTAAAGCATTATTAATGAAATTTTTTAAAGGATTGTGGCACAATATTGGAATGAGACAATTTAAAGGCTTGAGATGGTATATTCAACAAGGGAGTTAATACGAACTACACTCTTTTTCCCTTGTCATAGGTTTCGTCCCATTAGGTTTTCTTGACAAGGTTTTTAATAAGACAGTTTTTAATGCATAAGGTTGTACAATAAACATCTAAAGAAGAGTGTTATAAAATCATATATTATATATGGATGTCCAAAAGCCTTTCTATACCCTTTTTCATTATGTTTATCCATCAACATTAAGTTCATTTGAATCTTTCCAAATTTAATTGAATCTACATCTTCTTATGACTTTAAGATTACAAGTATTTATGTAAATGTGCCTATAAATAGAAGCATTGTTGAGAGAATATTATACATGTATATAACTATAAATTTATATGAAATAAAAGTACTCCATCTTCATTCATCCCTGATCTCTATTTTCATTGTTCATATATATATATATATATATATATATATATATTCTATTTACTCTTTGTTAATTATATTGTTTTATTATTATATGCTTCTTAATACATAATTTTACAATAGTTTTCATATTTTTACTTTTATGTTTTGTGCTAAGAAGGGTATCTTAGAACAAATACAAAAATAAAAGCTTAGACAAACATGCATTAAGGGCCCAAATATTAGATATAGCAAAAATTAAAGTTTTTCATTGTAATGATAGGTGAATTTAGAGTCCACTCATGCATAAAAACAACTTTCCATTGAAGCAAACTATTAACATGTGTTAAAATTAATTAATCAAAAGTAATTTTTTTTTTATCTTTTCTTGATGTCAAAGTATATCTAGTTAACAAAGGTTATCTTTTCAAGACACGTAGTAGCCTATTTTATGATTTTTTTTGGTTTATTGTGAAATGATATTTTTACAACTTATACTTTTTGGATACATAAAACATTACTAAGATTTTTTTTTTCATCTCCATTAATGTTTTTATTCTAACTCTATTGGTGTTTTGTTTCAAAATAAAATGCTAAAAAGATTTGCAACAACTATTTTCTATAATCTTGAGTGACATAGTCTCATCATTATGTCTCAGTCAAGGGGGGAATTATTATTAATACAATTTAAGTTGGCGATGTGTGTAGAAAGCACAAAAGAAAAAATTATTCTTGTCAAGTTATTATGATTAAATTTAACTTGTGTTTGTTTAAAAATTTTGAATGCGTAGCTTGTTAAGTGGAGTTTATTGACTTATTGAGAATAAAATTTTGAATTTTGAATTATTTATTTGTAGTGAGAACTTGTATATTTGTTATACTTTAGAGATAACTAGTTACAGGTCTACGTTATGCATTGGGCTGCACCCAAATAATTCTTTCGCGTTAGAAAAAAAAATATTTAAGTCATTAGATTTTTTTTTTGTGGCCAATATGTTAGCATTGAAATCTTTTAACCCCTTTTCTTACTTATATTCAATCAAACCAAATAAAATATTATGAAGTAAACATCTCATAGTTAAATTTAATTAATTAATATAATATAATTAAGAAATTAAACAATTAAAACTAAATTTAACAAAGAACGATAAATAAAAAAATTAGGGATAATCAAACTCATTTTTTAAATAAGTGAAAAATCTTATTAAAAACAAATAAAATTTTGGCATATCACGAATACCACCTATTGATAGGAAAATATAAAAGAATTGAAATTTACAATTAGCCGACAAAATCCAAAAGTCAATTAATCAATTCAATTACAGAAAAAAGGAGATATATGTTGCAAATTACTAAGAAAAATAACTCACAACATAAATATATTCATGCAAGTTATATGAGGAGATATTTGTGCCTCAACTAGCCAAACTTGAAATGACTCTTTACATTATATTTGCTAAAACATCCACCACTATTTCCTTTAATATAGTTGACTTCACCCTTTCAAGAGGTTTTAAGGTGTATGGGTATATATGTCATGTAACCAAATGGTTACACATGATACTGATTTTATTTATATAAATATATTTTATTTTAATAAAAACTTTATTTATATTTGATATTCATCAAATATTTGTTTAATAAATCAAATATTTGATTAATGAATCTTGAGTAAAGATAAAGTTCTTAAAACAAAAATTATTTACAAATAAAATTATAAAAGTTGTTATAATTATGAGATTCTTATTACATCAAAGCATTGTTCATAAATATACTTAGTCGATACTAATACATATTATAGTCTTTTCTTTATGAAAGGAAACACGTGTTCTCATAAGTCAAAGTATAAATGATATTTAAAACTAATATGTTGGTGCTTGTCACATAAAATGTATATTGAGTTAACCTGTATAAGAATTTTATATGTAGAGATCATGTATCTCTATGGAAAATTCTTGTGTGATAATTGTGTAAGTAATCATTAGATTTAACATCACTTAGTTATCTTGCATAAAACATTTTACGCTTTGATTTTATTATACATTGTCTTCATCAAATATAACAAATGAGCAAATATTAAGTATACCGAGACTTATAAGAATGTATTTAACAAATCAAGAGAGAATTCATCACCTTTGGTGAATTAACAAAAATGTTTTTATGTTCTTAAATAGTATTGATCGTAAATTCATGCAAAAGGTGAAATGAGATTTGTAAAGTATTTCAATTCTTGTTTGAATAATTAATAAAGACAAATATGATTTGATATAAGAGACGCACTTTATGCTATAATGTTTAAATTAAAATATTATTGATGAAAATAAAATAATTACACTGAGAAATTAATTACTGAAAGGTTAATTCAAATCACTTATGACTTTTCTAATATTTAAAGGACCATGATAGGATGTAAGATATTGTATTTAATCTTCAAATATAAATCAATCAATTGTTGAATTGATAATAATTTAATTTCTTTGATTCTATTTTATTTAGGATTATAATTTGTATTTAAGCCAACTTATTAGAAAACTTAATAGATAACACATATAAAAATCATTGTTTAGAAATTAAATTGAGAAATTAATCAAGTGTGACTTGATGTAAATAAGTTTTAGAAATTAAAGATTAGAGTATAATTATATAGGAAATTATAATTCTAGATCTAGAAAAATCCAATAGGGATTTAATTGAATAAATTTCTAAAATTGATCTAAAATAATATACATGTGATATTATTCAAGTGTAATTTGGTATTTTATTATTTATAAGGTAAATGGTATACTACATAACACCTAAAAAACACATATAACAAAAGAAAGCTAGTACTCAAAAACATAACACTACCTCTTTCTTAAAAGTATTTAGAAGATTTACCATTAGTGGTTCATATAGATTATTATTAGAGGTAATAGTTGGATGACTTGTGGTTTTCGACAACCTAACCTTGAAGAAATTATTCAAAGCAAAAAAAAAAGAATATGATCTTCAAGTAATCTTTGTAAAAATCCTAAACAAATATAGATCTATTTAACAGGATCCTTAGGATTAAAAAAAAGTTAAACTTACCTTTTCATTGCATGTATATGTTTTGTGAAATTCAATAATGAATGTCCTTGGTGGGAGCATAAGGAATGAAGGAATGAACTAAGGCTGGTTAGCTAAATGAGAGGACCTATCTCTACTCTACTGAAACAAGGTTTCTATCAAGTTTCTTTAACCTAAGTAAGGCTTGCTCCTATTAATGTTGAAGATCGAGTAGTTATATTGTTTTAAATTTTGGTTCTAAACATGTGTTAAAGAAATTTCTACCAATTCTTACAAGATAATTTCTTGCTTACTGCACAATAACTTCTCTAAATGTATTTATATATATTTGTGACTGATCATTCTTGGATTTTTGTATACTAAACTTTGAGTCTGAATAGTTTTTTAGTCCAAACCTTTTATATTAGATGTTCAAAAGTCTACATGCATGTTAAAGCTCAATATTGCATTGCTTTGGATTCTCTATATCATGATGTAAACATCTATCTTGTATATGATTTCTATTCAGCTTGTATTTGCTATTCTTTTTTGGGCATGTTAACTCATTTTGTATATGTTTTCACTCTAATTTGGTAGTTTGTTGCCTTGATGAATCTCCTTTAACTTATAAAGTGAAAAGATGACTAAATTGATATCTAGTGTCAAAGTATATCTGGTTAAGAATGAATATCTTTTCAAGACATGCAGTAGCCTATTTTATGATCTTTTCTTTTGTTTATGAAATGTTAATTTTACATCTTATATTTTTTGAAAACATGAGAAGATTTTTTTTTCCATATCCACCAACGTTTTCATTCTAACTATATTGGTGTTTTATTTCAAAAAAATAAAATGCTGAAAAGATTTGCAACATCTATCTTCTATAATCTTAAGTGTCATAGTCTCATTATTTTTATCGAGTCATTGTGATTAACTTTAACTTGTGTTTGTTTCAAAAATTTAAATGTCTTACTTGTTGAGTGAGGTTTATTAAATTATTAAAAATAAAATATTTGAATCGTGTATTAGTTATTTGTAATCGACAATTTTATAGTTGTTATACTTTATTAATAGCTAGTTGTAGGGTTTACATTTCACAACAGATGACACCCAAATAATTTCCTAGCATAAAAATAAAAAATGTACAATTCATAAAAAAAAAATTAGTGTCCAATACATTAGCATCAAAATCTTCTAACTCGTCTCTTTGCTCATATTCAATCAAATCAAATACAATATTATAAAGTGGATATCTTATACTTAAATTTAATTAGAAATAAAATAATTTTAAAACAAGCTAAATTTAACAAAAAATGATAAATAAAAAACTCAGGATAACTAAAGTTATTTTCAAAATAAGTGAAAAATCCTATAGGAAGGAAAAAAAATAACGAAGCTTAATCTCCAATTAAATAAAAGTTAAGTGATGAAACTTAATAAAATAAGTTAATAAAAATATAATGAAATGAGCATCTCATACTTATATTTAATTAATTAATTTAAGTTAATTCAATAGGTTTCAAAACCTACATTTAACAAATAACGACAAATAAAAAGACCTTGTTCATTTCAAATAAGTAAAAATTCGATAACAAGCAAATAAAAAATTTAATAGAGCCTAATCTCCAATTAAATAAATACCGAATGATGAAACTAAAAAATAAAAGATATCAAAATACATTAAATGATCATCTCATGCTTATATTTAATTAATTAAATGAATTTTATTAAAAAAATAATATATCTTTTTTTAAAAAACTAAATTTAACAAAGAACAACAAATAAAAAGACCAAAACAACTAGAATTATTTTTAAAATCAGCAAAATATTATATAGAAATTAAATAAAAAATTTCACGAGGTCCAATCTTTAATCAAATAAATATTAAAGGATAAAACTAAAACAAATAAGATTAAGAAAGGATATAAAAAAAATCAAGCAAACTCGAGCAAACCTTTTTAACCTGGGTTAGTATTTAAAACTTACAACTTGTGAAAGTCTAAATTTGAACTCAATTAAGAAGTTCAATTCCTAACCGATATAACATTAAATGATGAAATCAAGAAAACAATTAATTTGATAAAAATTACCAAAGTGAAAAAATAGCAATAAGAAAAATAGGAACCAAATTCAATAGAAAAAAACTTCAAAATGATGAAATTGTATAAAAAATTAATTTTACAAAATTATCTCAAATAAGATAAATAGCAATAAAAAAAAGTAAGCAAACATGAAAATATTAAATAGGGATGAAATTAAAAAAAATTAAATTTATAAATTATTCTAGAATAATAAATAGTAATCAAAATAATAAAAACTAAATATAAAAAAATAACAAATTAAAGATGTTTTTTTTCATATTTTGAAAAAATATGTGTTAATATCGAGGAGAGAGAAAAAAAAACAAAAGGGCACGGAATGATCATTTAGTACTTGTGTCACCACTTCATGGATAAGACACTAAAATAACTCAAATATCATTTTTAAAATGTATGATTACTAGACTGCCTCATACATGATGCTCATGAATTGATACATGTAAAAAACGTATCAATAAATTTTTATAATATTTATATTTATTAAATTATAAAATTACCCTTAAACTAACTTGGAAATAAAAAACTTATAATGAAAATACCAAAATGCCCCTGAACTCAAGCTAAAAAAATTCAACTTTTAAAGGCATTTAGACCATTTTATTGTGCATAAAAAATTAAAGATACAAAAACAACTTTAAACATCAATTTTAAGAATTTTGATTTTAAAAGTGTAGTCATTTTACTATTCATAAAAAATATAAAAAAACCAATTTATCGCTTAATGATAGATAATGCCTAATGGATTCATGTGAGAAGACCATATTAGCCTCAATAGCTAGTTATTTGGTTTGTTTTAGGATGAGAAAAAAGCTAATTTTATTGTGGACTTGCACATTATTTTTTTCATGTCTTTATGATTTTTTAATAATAATTTTATTTGACTAATTGGATATTTGATATCACTCGACTTTATTAAATCAAGTTTTTACCTGGTTTGATCAAAATCAAAATATATTGGGTAAATATTTGCAACAAATCTAGAGAGCATTTGATTAAGAAATATTTTTTTTTGTATGCTTTCTCTCTCTTTTGTTTTTTTTGCATGTTTTGGATAATGAAGATGTAAAGCCCCATATAATTTATATGCGGGCACATATGATAACTAATAATAAAATACATAAAAATCATGTAATTTTTTTTTTTAAAATCTTGAGTGTACTTATATCCACTTAATAACACTATTCATATGCATCCATATATATTTTCAGTTCAAACCATTATACACAATTTTTTCAATACAGTAATATGATGGAGGGAATCAAAATAGTAAAACATTATAATCTTATGTTTATAATTAAAAAAATAAATTTATCATTATTATTACAATTTTGTCATAATAAAATAATAATCTTTAATAATTTAATAATTATGTTTATTACATTCTTTAAAAACTAATATGAATATCATAAAAAAGAGAAATCCTATAGCTAAATGGAAATTGCTAAAAGTCCATCTAAATAATTTATCATATCAGTCTAGTTTTGAGAAACACGTTAAGAACTTGTAAAAATAAACTTATTAAGAACTTATAATAAAAAGTATATTATCACATCATTAAAAAAATCAAGTATGTAATAAATATATTTTCATAATTTCCACAAATTTTATATTTTACATCATTTATCATCAACATTTCCTATACCAACAATTCGTAGTAATATTACATGCCAAAGAACCATCTCAATCTAAAAGTTTACGTTATTAGGTGAAGTTTTAAAATATAATTTATATTATTCTTTAACATTTTCTTTTAAATGAAAGTTATTTGGGCTTGAAACTTGCATTTACTTACATTAAATTGTGCTTATTTTTTTATCAAATAAATAAGAAAGATAAATTTCTAACTCATAACCATTTGGTCATTAAAGCTTTAATATCATGCCAAAAAACCATCTCAACATAAAAATTTAAACTATTAGATGAGGTTTCGAAATATAATTTATATTATTCTCTAATATTATACTAATCAAAACCTTTTATTTCAGCATTTAATATATAAACTTCTAATCTATAGGCTAACTCTTTCTTGTAACATTATTTCCAAAATAATGATTTCCACATAAGAATACCATAAGGTAAACTTAACAATAAAGATCATTATTTCCAATCTTTTGTAATCCTCTTTTAAAGGTTTGTTAATATAAACAACAATCAATTTTTTATTTCACTTAGCTTCCACACCGGAAATGTATATTTAACACCTTTCTAGTCTCCATTCATGGATTAAATATAAATTACCTGCTACCTCCTCACTTGTGATACATTAATTTTATAATCATGTCCTTTTTTTTCTCATCATCGATTTAATGTTAACAATTTAAATCCTTATTCTTATAGCCAACTTCTATGCATAAAAATGCATCCAACTTGCTCTCTAAAAGACCTTGACCCCTTCCTCTGCATCAGGGGTTCGAACCTCACCATGCACGCCTGTTACCCCCGTGGTGC
>SRLM01005664.1:0-23964 GCA_015708895.1 Populus ilicifolia
ATAATAAGAGTTTATACTATACTTGTTTGAAATACCATTAGTCGAACCTCTAACCTTGACATTTGTTATTATCATTGTTTAATCCTTGCTTTAATATTTCATCTCAAAGTTCTCATCTTCTTCTTTTTCTTTATTATTGTTGTTATTATTACTACTACTACTACCACTACTAGTACTATTATTATTATTATTGTTGTTGTTATTGTTATTATTGTTGTTGTGGTATTGTTGTTATTTATAATTTGTACAATAACCTCCCTGTGGTTCGACCCCGGTCTTGCCGGGTTATTTATTACTTCGACACTCCTGCACTTGGGAGAAGACATCAATCTCTTTGTCGTGTCACTTGATATTAATAAAAGCAAAGCATAAACATTACAAAAAATACAAAGAGAGAAAGCAAAGCATAAACATTACAAAAAATACTAAGAGAGAAAGCAAAAGCATGATCTTGATCTGCAAACCAAGATGCCTAAATGCAAGGAAAATACATTGCTAAAATTGAAAACTATTGATTCGATGGCTAATTAATGAGTGGGTGGCTAGTTCTTGACTTGCTGACAATCTTTATCTTCTTTTGTCTGCCAAAAAAGTCATTGATAATGTCAAACTTGGAACCACTTGAAAACATGAAAATTGTAGGAAATTATCTCAGCTTTCTAAAATAAAACCATTGAGATTATTTGGACTTCTAGAACTCCAAATATAGGCCAAACACTGAACAATGCTCGGGCTGGAGGATAGATTCAGACTTCTTTGTTGTTACTACAATTTGGACTTGAAAATGACCTTTTTAAATCTTAAACTCCATATGAAAGTTGTAGGCCTATGTCTTACCTTTCCATGCAAATAAAGAAGACCTAAATCTGAGATCAACAACATCAGATATGACTCATTTACCGAATAGTGTTCTAATTTGAACTACACTAGCATCTCTTTTCTAAGTTTGGCCATCTCTTTGTCCTTTCAATTTCAGTTCGCAAATTCATTCATCAATCCTTTCATTTATGTCATAGACCTACATTTAAAATGAACATTTACCATAAATTAAAGGTATCTTATATTATTAGATATGTTATTATAAAACATGCTTTAGTTAAGGAGTCATTGATACTTCAAGAGTAAAATGATGATATAAAACCTTGATAAAAATACACTTTTAAATACTAATCATAAAGCATGTTTTATAATAACATATCTAATAATATAAGATATATTTAATTTATGGTAAATGTTCATTTTAAATGCAGGCCTATCACATAAATGAAAGGATTGATTGATGAGTTTAAGAACTGAAATTGAAAGGACAAAGAGATTGCCAAACTTAGAAAAGAGATGCCGATGCAGTCCAAACCGGAACATTATTTAATAATTGAATCATATCTGAAGCTGTAGATCTTGGATTTAAGTCTACTTTATATGGATGGAAAGTAAGTGATTAGTACTTAAAATTGCATTTTTTATCAAGGTTTTATGTCATCATTTTGCATTTGAAGTATCAATAACTCCTTAACTAAAACATGTTTTATAATAATATATCTAATAATATAAAATATCTTTAATTTGTGGTTAATATTCATTTTAAATGTAGGCCTATCATATAAATGAAAGGATTGATTGATGGATTTAAGAACTTAAATTGAAAGGACAAAGAGATGACCAAACTTAGAAAAGAGATCCCGGTGCAATCCAAACCGGAACACTGTTCGGTAATTGGGTCATATCTAGAGTTGTAGATCTCAGATTTAGATCTAATTTACATGGATGGAAAGGTAAGACATAGGTCTACAACTTCCATATAGAGCCTAAGATATAAAAAGATCATTTTCAAGTCCAAATTGTAGCAACAACAAAGAAGTCCGAATCTATCTTCCAGCACAAGCATTATTTCGTGTTTGGCCCATATCTGGAATTCTAGAAGTCCAAATGAGCTAAATGTTTTACATAAGAAAGCTGAGATAATTTCCTACAACTTTCATGTTTTCAAGTAGCTCCAATTTAACGTTATCAATAACATTTTGGGCAGATAAGAGAAGATAAGGATTGTCACCAAGTCAAGAGTTGGTCACCCACTCATTAATTAGTCATCAAATCAATAGTTCCTAATTTTGGCTTATAAAAGTAGACATTTGCCATGTATTTAGGTATCTTAGTTTCCAGATCAAGATAATACTCTTGCTTTCTCTCTTTGTATTTTTTGTAATGGTTATGCTTTGCTTTCTTTAATATCAAGTTTATGTCTTTCATTTCCTTTCCTTTACTTAGTTAACTCTTATCTTATTTATGTTCTTAATATGTTTTTTTTTTCCTTTCATTATGTGTAGCTAAGTTTATTATGTAAAAGTGAAAAGGTTATACTAATGGTGTAAGAATCAATATAGTGTAAACTTAATGTGGATTTTAATGTTTGATACTAACATGTTTTGTATTTGTTATCTTGTTTACTATTTAATACTTTGCTTGTTAAATGACTAATCTTGATTTATGTTGTATAACACTTGGTACAACAAATGCTTAGCGCTTTCATAGTTCATATTGTATGGTATAACCGACACCTAAGCTATAAAAAAAACTTGATTTGTTGTTAACATAAGTTATAATTATGAATGCTTGACGAGATTTACAAGTATTAGCATTAATCGAATAATATGACTAATGTAATCATGTTAACAATCTATAATCAAATTAAAACCTCCTTTATGTGTGGTTTTCAAATTGAATAATAAAAGTTTATACTATATTTGTTTGACATACCATTAGTGAATCCTCTAACCTTGACATTTATTGTTATTGTTGTTAAATCTTTACGTTAATATTTTATCTCAAAATTCTTATCTTCTTCTTCTTTTTTATTGTTGTTGTAGTATTATTGTTATTTATAATTGTACAATTAACCTCCCTGTGATTTGACCTTAATCTTACTAAGTTATTTATTATTTCATCACTTCTATATTTAAAAAAAAAACATCAATTTTTTAATTATATCCACGAACATCACATGTATTTCTATTCTGCACTCACCATAGCATCTTCAACTTCAGCCCTTATGAAATCAACGTTTAGGTTACAATTTAAAATAAGAAAAAGAAGGGTATGGTGATAGCACACTCACCATTAAAACCAAAATTAATAATTTTACATGTAAATAGAGTAGGAGTTCGAGCGTTTTTTATAACCCATTTGAAAACGTAGTAGACCATCAAACTGGCCAATTTTGCTCAAAGTGCCCTTCAGATTGCTCTGCACCACACTTTTGTCATGTCCACCCAACCTCTTAGACACAATTCATTTTGCATGCAACCATGGCACCTTGAATTTGTGTCTTAATCATCTTAGCAGCCAGGAATCTTTAAAGAGGTCAGTGAGCAAGGGAATCCATAACCAGCTATATATCCCTGTTTCTTAAAACAGCATCTCCAGCTATGGCAGTTTGCATGCCAATTCCCAAGTTGAAGTTTCAAAATCACTAGCAGGAGTCCAGCTCTCTACCCAGATGGTGTCCGCCTCGTGATTTTGGGGGAGATAAGCACTGGCTCATTACTTGTAGCTTTCATTGCAGCAATCTCCTCCAAGCATTTCCATGTAGCTACACGTTTCGACTTAATCTCATTCTCTTGTGATTCCTCTTTCTGAAACTTGAGTGAACATTCCTCAAAGAGTTCTGGGTCGATATCAGAAAAGATCTTGCGAACATTCAGTGTCAAGCTTTGTACTGCTTGATTCCAGTGCTGTCTTGCATTTCTCTCCAATGCAGGGAAGATGATTGGCAGTATGACTCTGCGATTCTGTTTGATTAGGTTCTCAATATGATCATTGTTCCACAAGAACAGTGCCCTCTCTGCCACCTACAAATAAAGGAGTTACATGATTGATTGCGTACAGCATGGGATAACAACATACCAATAACCATACTATACTTTAGCACTAAACTGCATGTAAGCTTGTAACAAATTGAATGTGCAAGACAAAGGGGAGACAGACCAGTGCACTGATTATAATGCCACACAGCGTATATACTACTAAGTCTAAACAGAAATGTTGAATGTAGAAAAAGAAAGAAAGAAAACTCTAAACAGAAATCCAAGTTCATCTCAACAATGATATGATGTCAAAGAAAGAACAATTTTTTGGAGTTCTTCTTACTAAAAGCCTCTATCCAAGAACACAGTGGCATGACCATTCTATACAAATCCTGAAATTAGTTCCATTGTGTGCTTGTAAGGGTGGGCATGTTGGATTGTGGGCTTTGTAAATTCTCACATGAATGCATGTGGTTCTAGTTTAAATTTCAAGTTGTATTGCAATCACTGTAAAACATCTAAATTATACAAGAGCATCTGCCTTGCACGCAGCATTTTAAGGAAATAAGGGCTCAAAATTAATTAGAACTTTTATCTAGTCTATAGCTTGCAGGGACGGATAGATTTGGATAATGGTGTGGGGACAGGAATTGTATGATCCATCCTGAACCTGCCCCACTATGATTGCTAATAACTTACAAACTGCTCCCGTTTAAGAAAGTTTCCAGGTATGAAGAACGCACAGTTAAGCTCAGAGGACAATTCCCCTAATAAAATTTAACTTCTATATATGCCTTGATACCAAGTAAATGTGATGAAACTTCATCAGCAACCCTTCCCCTCAAAAGCAAAACTCTGCCCAGGGGACACTATGATATCATTTTCCATAATTCTGATCCACATAACTTCTTTTTAGTGCCTTCTAATTGTAGCAAGTCGCTCTTTCATGAATCATCTTTAATCGATTCTCCATCATTTTCTCTGTGACTGGTGCAATCCACCCTCTACGTATGTTTCTAACAATATGATCGGGTCTAATCATATATAAAGATTCACTTTCAGCCTATCACATAGGATCTAAATCACAATTCCCACAAAATGAAGACAACAAAGAAAATCCTTTTGATCTCACTCCTTTTATCACTGCATATATGCTGCCAAATCATTCCCTCCCACCACAGCCATCAGGCCCAAATGCTTTACATGATTCCCTACCATACAGAACAAGCAAAAATAAAGCAACCTCTATCAGGGGTCGTCCATGTGCGGTCCACGTATGATATAATTACTAAAGAAAAGCAGTCACTGTGCACACACTAAACTGCATATATTAATGCTGCTTCATGGGGATTGTAGATGGTACCATAACCGAGTGACTGCCATCAACAAGTATCATTGAAGTAAATTATTAATAGCAAACCAAACCATGGTCCATCACTCCATCTTAACCCATATTTCATCCATATACAGAGTGATTGTTTCAAGCTCTTGTGATGATGGACTGGTATCAGAAACATTAACGAAGTGCATGACAGGAAAAAGTCCGCTCATCCACAAGATATTCATATTAAATGCATTCTGAAAACTCCATTACGGAAGGTTACATCTATAGGTACACAGAAACTTATAAAACATAATTAATCAGATAGCAAGCACTTA
Source organism: Populus ilicifolia (assembly GCA_015708895.1). NCBI lineage: Eukaryota > Viridiplantae > Streptophyta > Magnoliopsida > Malpighiales > Salicaceae > Populus > Populus ilicifolia. The sequence continues at coordinate 5,460 of SRLM01005664.1, forward strand.
CAAAAGTGACACAAATCTCCTTTCCAAATCACTTATGTCAGGGTCCTGAATAATCAACAATTAAACATGAATGTGGGACTTCTATTGCAGTTTCTCAATTGTTCAGATTCTCAACAGAAATTACAAAAAATTTTATTTACAACTTTGAATATGCATGTTTGCTCACCATTACAGCATGCATTTGGCCTTAAACATACTGTAAATAATGATTTATGCCTCAACTAGTATCTCTGATACAACAATTCTGGCTGGAAGACCAATCAAGTAATTCAAATCATCTAAAGCTCATTAAAGTTTGCCATTTCCTTAAGAATTTTCATGAGGAGCAAAAAGAAGAACCAGTAACAAGTAAAAATTGACGAAATTAATAAACTACAAACCTGAAAATGCAAACTACACAAGCAACAGCGAATATGGCAGAACAAGGGCACCATACAGCGCTGGAAATCTGCTGGTTGTGTTGCTTCTAAAACTTCCTCCAACTCATTTAAAAACATAACCTCTTTTGAACTATTTGTGATTGGCCAATACTTCAGCATCCCCCGTATAACAGTATCAGCAAGCTTGCAGTCTTTCTCCACAAATTGAGTAATGCAGTATGATAATTGCTGGTGATACATTGGCAAGCATTTAGGTTTGTGAAGTGGAATGAGAGCTCGAACAAGGAAAAGCTTGTGCTCTTCTTTCAGAGGCAGAGCAAACCCATTGATTATACTTCCCAGAATCTCTAATAGCTCTGCAATCCCATTATGCTTCTCAGTTTCAAAAATAAAGCGATAGAAGATGTTATTAATTGCTTTCCTGATGAATGGCCGATGCACCATGAATTTCCCATATATACGATGCAAAACTGTTTTCAGATACTCCCTCTCTCTGGGATCCTCTGAATCAAAAAGATCTAACAACCTGAGAACAAATGAGTGATCAACATACCTCTTCGCTAACTTTGCATCGGTTTCAGTTGACGCCACAAACCTCAAAAGAAATTCATAAACAACTTGTAAATGAGGCCATGCAGGGTCCATCAAAGGTTCGTCTTCCTCCAAATCAAAAGCTTCTAAAACTTTGTTCCCACGAGGAGGAGAGGTGAGTGTTCTAAACAAATTTACAGACAACATCTTAACAATCTCTTGCATTACAGTCTCTGAGAACCTCCCATTGGCGGAAGAAACATAATCCACAAGCTCTGCCAAAGTTTGTCGCTTGATATCTTTTTCTTTAAGGTTCTTTGTAGGGTTATTGAAGTCAAACACAATGCAACATAAGTTTAGCTTTCTGATAAACAAGTTCGGCTTCTCAGAATTGGGAACATCTCTGAAACCAGGCAAGGCCTCATAAGGAACTGGTTGGTTCCCATTCAGCTTTGAATTCACAGCTTGTGAAAGCTTATTGCCATAACCTGATCCAAAATTTGGACCTAAATTAAAATCTGGCAGAGATGCAGCACTTGAGCTTCCATATCGGTTACTGACTAGATCACTGTTTCTTGAGCTTGTAGAAGCATTTGATGAGGAGGTAGATGTTCCGCTTCCATCACGACTATCAGCTGACTTAGACAACTTCTTTGGGAGCCTGTTGAGTATCTGTTTAATCATAACTTACAAGGCAACACAGCCTGCTTTTGCAGGACTTTTTGAACCCAATGCTAGTCGACAGGTCCTCCAAAGCAGAAGCAGCAATAGTGAAAGACAACAGGCAGAATTCGATGAGAAGGAGCAGCCAGAAAGGCGGCAGAGTAATTTCAGGACAGAACAAGTGATCTATGAATGAGATAATCCATCCTTAAGTGTCCAATCTTCGCCACTGTCACAGAACAACATTCAATTCCGAAAAATGTTTCAATCCAACTGGAAAAATCCCTTCCTGATCTCAAAACAAAGATTGAACTAACTTGAGCGTGCAAAAATTTGGAACAATAAAAAGCCATTCCTAGATAGAGATACTATTACTTAGGTCAAATCAAATGAGCGCCTTCTTTTTATCTCAAGCAATTAGTTGTGCATTTTCCACTTCTAAACCCAAAAGAAAAAAGAAGATATACACAACCTTTGAGTTGTAGTAAGAAACCCAGATGCATTTTAACATAAGCAACAATTAGTTGGATTTTGATCAAATTCCATAGCAGTTGACTAATCTAAAAAAATAAAAAGTAAGAGATAATCCTATTCACCCCTCTCTGTCAAACAGACACAAAACCACTCCCTCTGTTTACTTCAGCTCCTCCATGATAGACTAAGAATTCAGCTAGGTCAGAAGCTAACAAGATCTGGGTTTGGTCTAAAAAAGTAAAACAAACACTCTCAAGCAAGACAGCATACATAAAACACACAAAAAGAAAACAAATTAAACATTAAAACTAACATTAAAAACCAGCAGATACAGTAAACATGGCAAGGTGGGGTAGCAAATCAAAGTAGACAAAAAAGGAATGGTGATTTTCATCTATACTTACAGATAAAGTTACACACAATTTGGTCTTTCTTGTGTTTTCTTTGTGTATGTATCTATGTGTAAGAGGGAGAGAGATAGATGGGAATCAATCAAAGCAGAAAGGAAGCAGCAATCACTGGTGGTTGCTTTTGCTGCTGCTGCTGCTGCTGTGTTTTGTTCGTTCAATTTACTGTTATTGTTTCTTATTTTGCTTTTTTGTAAAGTTTCTTTCCCAGCATTTTCAACCTTAAATTCAAAAAGCATTAATCTTCTATTTTTGTGTATTTAGTTTGTGGTTATATTCTTGTCTTCATTGTAATTTTCTCCACTCAACTGTTTGCCCAAAATATACTTTACTTTTTAATATATTTTCATTTTCATCAACTGTGGTGACAAAGAAGGTCAAGGTTGAAATGGGAATTAGGTTTCAAAACCTCGATGAATCTTTATTGGCCACGCGCCCTTGTCTGCGGTTGGGTCTTCCTTAACTTTGAGAAGCATGCTGCATGTTTGTTTGTCTTCAAGAGTTGGACCTCGCACTCCACTGTCCAGATCCAGAGTGGATCGGCCAGGGATTAACTCGGATACGTCATCAAAAAGAAAAAAAGGCTTAATCCATTGGGAAATTGCACATAAAATATTTTTTTGTGTACCAGCTTTCCAATTTTTTAAAAATGAGTATATTAGTTTTTATGTTTCCAATGTGAGAATTTTCAAAAAAATTTCTAACCAGATGTTATTATTAGATTGATCTCACTTCATTAATTAATTTTTATTTTTGTTGAAGTTATGAGATTGATCTCACTTCATTAATTAATTTTTATTTTTGTTAAATATATACAAGACGTTTTTATACAAGACGTAATTGTTAAATTGGCATGCCATTATATTGATGTGTCAGACAATGTGCATGAGATTTTCAATCTATTTCCTGTTAAGTATATGGATTTTTTTATTTGAGTTTATGGATTTTAATTTTTTTTTAATTGAGTGTTTGTATTTTAAAAAACATATCAATGAGTGCTATTAATTTTGAAATCTAACGTATAACAACTTTGTAATTTTATGTATCAACAAACTATAATAAAAAATTAAAACAATCAAACTATTTAACAATTTATTTGAATTAAAAAAAACCAACAAAAAGTATAAAAAATATAGAGTTTCAATGAAGCTTTTTATGGATGTATACAAGAGAAGATTATATTGAAAAATTAGAATATATAAACGTTTTATTATTTTTTATAATTAGTGGTGAAAATTTGTTACGTTTATGAGAAAGTTTGGGAAGTTGAGTATTATAAGTTTTATTACTTGAATAAGTCATTTTTTATTATTATTTTGTTCTAAATTGTTGTTGTTGATTTTTTTATTTTAAAGATGATTATATAACAAAAAAGGAACCTAAGATTTGATTTTTACTTTCATATATACTCTCATAATTAACATTTAAAATTATAAATCAAACAAAAATCTTAAAAATAAATAAAAGAAAAGATTGTGAAAAAAAATCATATCACAATCATAATCATATTCAACTTTCTCTTTCTAGTTATGGCATGTATTTTTTGAAATTCATAATTTTTTTTTCTAAACTCTGATAATTTGAATCATAAACACTAAAAAATGCATGTGAAAATTGATTTAACTTCATAGTCTAACCTCTAACCTCCAATCAATTGGAATAATTAATTTAATAAACGCTAAAAAATTTTTATAATTAAATATTTAATCCGAGTACCTTTTAATAAAACTATTTATCTATCATGAAACACAACAACCCTCAAACACCATAAAAGCTTAATGAAAACATTTTAAAAGATTTTATTACATTAAGATTATGTTACACCCAAGGGTGGATCCTTTTACAAAGCTAAAGAGAGTTGTAGTCCAAGTTACAAAAAAAATTTAATAACCTATTTTTTTTTATCTTTTCATAGCAAACCTAAACACTGCTCACTTTCCCTTGCAACAATAATTAATTAGCAGTCATTAGCTACACACCTACTTTTGCTTGCAACACTAATTAATTAGTAATATTTTATAGCAAACCTATCTAAATATAAATAAGTAATTGGTTCACATGTTTTCCAAGTAACTTGGAATTCAAGCTTTTTCTTCTCAACAATATTCAAAAAAAGATTTTATATATTCTCGCGAAGAAAATGAGGAAAAAGAATTGTGAAAAAGTTGGAGATACAAAGCTTTGTATTTTGGTTGATGAAGTTAAAGATGCATCAAATAAAGAACAAACGGTTATTATTTTGAGATTTTTTGATATTCAAGGTTTTGTATAAGAGCGTTTTTTTGGTATTGTATATATTTCAGATACTAATTCTTTAACACTTAAACAAAAAATTGTGATGTGCTTACTTAATATAACTAGCATATTTTTAATATGCGAGATCAAGAGTGTGATAATGTTAGCAATATGTGTGACACATGGAATGGACTTCAAGCTCTATTTTTCAAAGATTGTCATTATGCATATTATGTACACTGTTTTGCTCACTAACTATAGCTAGCATTAGTTGCAGTAACTAGAAATAAGATTTTTATTTAGTTATTTTTCTTAAAATTGACAACCATTATTAACTTTATTTGTGCTTCTCCCAAACGTCATACCAAGTTATATTATGATCAGGCTATAGAAATTACACATATAGTAGCTACTAGATAACGTGAGGTTGGTAGAGGAGCTAATCAAATCGGTAATTTACATTGAAGTGGAACAACTCGCTAGAGCTCTTATTTTGATTCTATTTACAGCTTAATAGATATGTATAGTGCAATTATTATTGTGCTTGAAAGTATGGTTCAAGAAGGATTTTCTAATTTTATACGTGGAGAAGTTGATAGTTGTTTGATTATGATGAAATCTTTTGAATTTATATTCATCTTATATTTAATGCATAAAATAATAGAGATTACCAATTTACTTTATCGAGCTTTGCAACAAAAATCTCTTGACATTTTAAATGTAATGGATCTTGTATCAACTACTAAAACATTGCTTCAAACTTTAAGAGATGTCAGATTTAATCTTCTCCTTGCAAATGTTCAATTTGCTTATAAAATTAACATACTACATATAAATGTTTTATATAAAAAGGTTATAGATCATTCATGTCAACAACAAGGTTTAGGAACAATTTACCAACATTATCATTATGATATATTTAACTCAATAATTAATTTTTAGGTGAAAGAATTAAATTCAAGATTTAGTGATGGGATAATGAAACTTTTTGTACTTAACTTTATTTTAAAATCTAAGGACAACTTTAGATCATTTAAAACTGATGTTATTTACAAGCTTGCTAAGAAATTTTATTCTAAATATTTCAATGAACAAGAAATGTATTATTTAAGATATTAGCTTAAGTATTATCATATTGATATGATTCATCATGAGAGCTTTTAGAATATGTCTACCATTTCTGAATTATGTCAAGGATTAACTGAAAAAAATAAGCAGCACTATTATTTGATTAACAGGTTGATTCGTATTATTTTGACTTTGTTTGTTTCAACTGCCACTATAGAGTAGATATTTTCAGCTATAAAACATATTAAAATTGTGCTTAGCAATAAAATGAAAGAGTAGTTTTTAGCAGATTCTATGTTACTTTATATTGAACGAGAGCTTATTAAAAATATTGATTTGATTCGATTATAGATGAATTTTATTTTACAAAACATCGAAGGATGTAACTTTGATAGTATACTTTATTTTTATTTTGAATTTTATATACTTTAAATTTTATTTTTCTTATATTTTGTATTATATATTTGAATTTAAACTTTATTGTTAATTAGACAAATTTATAAATCCAAGTAAATGATTGATCTTGAAAAATGATTTGTGTATTTATGTTGTAGCCTAAGGTAGAAAAAAGTCCTAGTTCCGCCTCTGGTTACACCTACTTTTTGGAGTAGATTGTAATGTTTCTTATAGAAGACTAGACTACTGTAGATGTGAATAGGATAAATTCATAAGGTCTTACTACTTTAGATATTGTTTTAAGTTCAACAATGAGTTCTAATAAAAATGAATTGCTACAAATATTGAAGAGTGGCATGAGGACAACTTGAAATCTTTTGTTTCTAATTGAAAGTAACGTAGATTAGAATAAGGAGACATAATTGCTTAGATTCCTAAATATTAAATATACAATAAAAATAATAAAATAAAATTGTTTTGGGAGTTTCTAGGATCTTATTTTATAAATTTAGAGTTATTTAGGAAATTATTACTTAAAGATATGATCTTCTTCGGTTTTGAATAATTCTTCAAAAGTTGAGTTGTTGCAAACCACAATTTATTTAATTATTTAACCTCCAATGATAATCCACACGAACCACTAGTAAGAAATCTCTTAAATCTCTATTTATTAGACAAGGATTTTTATGCCTAGAGTGTTAGTTCTTCATTCTGTGACTTACGTAGCTTTTTTATTTAACAAACAACCACACAAAAATAAAAAGCATAATTTACTGTTTATATAAAAATATGAAAAACTCTATAAATTTAAATATTAATTTTTCTTTTTAATAATATCTACATATTAAGTCAAGATAATTTTAGAAACTAACTTAATTAAGTTCTTATTGATTTTTTTAAGTTTAGAAATATAATTCATGTATTAATTATATTTTAGTCCTTAGTTTCTAAAATATATTTTAATCAAGTTATATTTAATTAAATCATTCCGATTTAATTTCTAACTAATAGTTCTTAATGTGTATGACTCATTAGGTTTCTAATACGCTGGTTAAAATATAAATTATAATTCTAATTAAATAATTTAATTTATTATTAATTCAATAATTTATTAGTTTACATTTAAAGATTAAGTGCATTGTCTAGTAATATATTGTAATCCCTTAAATATTATAAAAGTTATTAGCGGTTTGACTTAATCTTTTAGTTATCGGTTTTTCAATGTAATTAATATTTTAATTTAATATTAAAAAATAGAGTATATCTGCTATGTTAAATTATATTTTTTATTTAATTAATAGTTATTAATCGTTTGAATAAGATTTATTTTTTTTTAAATTTTATTTTGCCTTAATCGAGGATTTTTTAATTAATATTATTTAAAAATAGATAAAATATTTTATATAATTTATCTAAGATAATAATTTTTTTAATTATTTAAATACTTTTATATATTTCATGTTACATACAATATTTATATCTTCATTACCCAAGTAAAATAACATATAACTACATAAAAAAATCATAATATTCTTTTCACTGCAACACCGAAAGCACCAAAATACTGTGTACACGTTTTAACACGGACAAAATACATGACGGTAAAAATATTGTACATAACATTCCGGTTGGTCGTCCGCGGCCAAAGACAAAACAAGAGTTTGGTGAGGAACGCAGCGAGGGCAAATCCCAAGAAAATACTTTTACGGCTTCTACAAAACATTCAAATAACACACCCTTTCTGTGCCCTTTTATGACTTACGATATAGATATCTCCTCACCAGCTCCTACAATATTTGCAGAAAACGTTACACCAAAATCTGGGATCAAATTTGTCACTTCGTGATCTCTATCATCTGATTAGATTCGATTCATTCCCCATATCTCAGGTTTGCATTCTTCTTCTTCTAATTTTAATTGAAGATCCCTTGAGGCTCTTTGTCTAATGGTTTCCTTGGTCCATTTTATTAGTTAAAGCTTTTGTTTCATTTCTTTTATAGAACAACCACGTTTTCACTTCGATGAAACCCAAGGAAAGAAACAGAATTCAAAGCATTTTGTTGTTTGGTCAAAACGAATAGCCTTTGCTTTGTAGCTAATATTTTTGTGTTACGAGAACAGATCACAAAAGACAGTGAGAGGGGGCAAATCTTGATATATCACAGACATGGGATCTGGTCAATGGATGGTAGAGAAGAGATCTAGTTTTAGCAGTGATTCATTTTCAAAGGAATACGAGACTGTTCCTGAAACTGGGTGCCTCTCAATTATTGTTCTTGGTGCTTCTGGTGATCTAGCCAAGAAGAAGACTTTCCCTGCTCTCTACAATCTTTATCGCCGGGTAAAATAGAGGGCAATCCTTTTGCTTGCTAATTTTGAAACTAATAATTGAATGGTCTCTGGTGAATTTAGAGAAGTTCGATTGATCTTTTATTTGATGGGGTGGTGGGCAGGGATTTCTGCAATCAAATGAAGTTTACATTTTTGGATATGCAAGGACCAAGATTTCAGATGATGATCTCAGAAATCGAATCCGTGGGTGAGATATCCTGCCTTGCATCTGTATTGTTTTTTGAAGTCTATGTGCTTGCTTCGTGCTTGTGCGCATATGCTCTCGGAAATGTGTGCGATTTTACTTTAGTTCACAGTGATAGAGAATAATGGGCAAGCAGATATGATTTGTGAAGTTCATATCGAAACATACAAGCAAGAAAGTAAGAGTTGTACTTTGTGACTATGGTGGCTTCTTGTTTTTCTCTTTTGCTTCTTTGTTTTTCATTTTGTCATTTCATTGGTCGATGGTGCTAAAGACTACCTTTCAATACATCGTGACTGTGGCTTCTTGTTTTTCCCTTTTGCTTCTTTGTTTGTCGTTCTGTCAGTTCATTGGTCGATGGTGCTAAATACTACCTTTCAAACTTCCATATAATATTTTGGTGCAATTTTTTTGCCGAAAGTTATTGATAAGTTTAATGACTATGGAAAATGATTGGCATTGAACAATCATTGCAGATATTTTGGCAAAGATGCTTCAGAGCACTCTGAAGATGTATCGAAGTTCCTGCAACTGGTGAATCTAGCTCTCTCTAAGCCTTTTTTCTTATTTATCTGTTCTGGCATGCACCAATACGATATTAAGCTTTTGCAACTTCGCAGATTAAATATGTAAGTGGTTCTTACGATACTGAGGATGGCTTTCGGTTATTGGATAAGGAAATTTCAGAGCATGAAGTATCAAAAAACAGTGCAGAAGGATCATCTCGAAGACTATTTTATCTTGCACTCCCCCCATCAGTGTATCCACCAGTCTGCAGGATGATCAGAAAGTGTTGCATGAATAGATGTAAGTTTTTCTGATCCAGTTTGCTTGTGTGGCTTCCAATATCAGAAGGTAGATTTTTCTTGGCATTTACTTCATAAAGTCAGACATTTTCTCTTTTTATAATATCCTCATTTACATCTGGTATTTATTGGAAGAAGATAATTAGCACAATGAGATATTCATTTGGTCCAGTCATGTTGATGTTTAAAAGAACTTGAATGATAGCCACTTTGGGAACTATGAGAAAAAGAAAAAGAGAACTGACATATTTTTGCAGATACTGACAATCAAGTTACCTTTTTTGACCTTCTTTCTTTTGCTTAAGAATGTTTATCATCAGGAGCTCTTAAAACTTTTCATGATTGGCAAAAACTGGAGGCCCCATTGTTATACTGAGCCATTGCTGGATCTGCTAATGATGGAGAATCTTATGTGTTTGTTTCAATTTATCCCTCTAAATGAGATTTTGTTATCTTGTAGCTACTTTCTTAACATCGTTTAATTCATCCTTGAAAGCTAATTGAACTTGCCCTTTTTCTTGTGTAGCCTTGGTTAGATAAATTTGCTAGACTTGACAAAATCATCAGTTTAAGTAGCTGTGTTAACTTTCCAGTGTTCATGCAGACTGGAACTTGCATTGATTTTATTGACTGCTGTTCATGTAATCCTTTCCAGCTGATCTTGGTGGATGGACAAGAATTGTCATTGAGAAACCTTTCGGCAAAGATTTGGAATCTGCAGAAAAACTCAGTGCCCAGATTGGAGAGTTGTTTGAGGAACCACAACTTTACCGAATTGATCATTACTTGGGAAAAGAATTGGTGCAGAACTTGGTAAGATACATAGAAGTATCTAGCGTTCTGTGTTCATCAAGGTTGCTATGTCTTCCTAATCCTTTTTGTTGCTTGTATTTTGTAGCTAGTACTCCGTTTTGCAAATCGCTTCTTTTTACCTCTTTGGAACCGCGACAACATTGACAATGTACAGGTGAGCATCTTTTGTCACCGTGTGCCAAACAAAACTAATGCTGATAGTGGGAATGCGACACACTTTTTAGCTATGAATTTATGCCTTTCAATGGTCATCTCAGAACATCAAATTATGAGTCTTATTTACCAAAGTATCTGTTCATTAAAAGCATTGCATCATAAATTTCAATTTTCATCCCCTTTGTTTTCCAGATTGTGTTCCGAGAAGATTTTGGAACTGAAGGTCGTGGTGGATATTTTGATGAATACGGGTATGCTCTGTAAACACCTATTCACATACAGTCCATAGAGCAGGATCTCTTACCAAGAAACCACACCTTTTCTTCTTCAGGACATTTTCATACTGTTATAATATGTAGCATATTTAATTTTACTTTCTTTATGTAGTTTTTCTTTTTAAAATCTTTGATCAGTATCTTCTAGCAAATCTGAGGGTAAAATTTTCTTGAAAATGCAGTTTTGGGTTATGGAACCTTTTGTTTTCTGATAATTTATATTGTGAAATTCTTTGGGTGACATGTTTTAATCTTGTTTTTCTGTGGCAGGATTATTCGTGATATTATTCAAAATCACTTATTACAGGTATGGGCCATGGCTTTAATCTGGACTATTATATCTTCATCATCTTTTTTGGAGTCTCAATATCCCCTGAATATAGGATAAGCATTTTTCTGTACCATTCTGATATAAGAGTACTGTCTCCTTTTAGAATTTAGTTATACGAAATAGCTCAGCCCTGTACTTAAGACTGATCTTTTAAGCATTCATGTCCTGAGCAAGTTGCATATTTTTTATTCTCCAGCATCACCATGCAAGAGAAAATTATGAGAATGGAAAGTAGTTTCATTTGTGGCTAATCTATCAATCGATTTTCTTCTCGTTACAGGTTCTTTGTTTGGTTGCCATGGAGAAGCCCGTTTCTCTCAAACCTGAACATATTCGGGATGAGAAAGTGAAGGTGAGTATCTTTTGACTCAGTTTTGAGAGTATCTCATTCCATGATCACATGATATTTGTAATCTGAGAGATCTTCAATGAAAATCATGAACTAAGATGCTTCAATAACTTAGTCCCTCGACAGATGAAAAACATTAATCATCGATCCTCTTAGGTGTCCATTTGGAGAAAAGCCTGTAGTTTAGAATTAATTTTCATTGTGATATTATCTGTTCCTTCAAAGGTTGGTGCTCTGAGTCTTAAGAGTACCTATTCCATTCAAATGTTGACTGCACAGTGACATTCAGGTTCTTCAATCAGTTCTTCCAATCAAAGATGAGGTTGTTCTTGGACAGTATGAAGGCTACAGAGATGATCCAACAGTTCCTGATCACTCAAATACCCCAACATTTGCAACTGTTGTTCTGAGAATACATAATGAAAGATGGGAAGGTATATTTCCTTTAGGATCCATTTACTCTGCTATTCACAGAACATTTTCACAGTACAGTGGGAGTGATTTCTGAATCTCTTGGAACCTTAGATACACTTTAGACATCAGATTGCCAAAGCAATGTGTTCTCATTGCTATTGCCATGCTTTGTTTCGCAGGGGTTCCTTTCGTACTAAAGGCCGGGAAGGCATTGAATTCAAGGAAGGCAGAGATACGTGTTCAATTTAAGGATGTTCCTGGTGATATATTCAAATGTACGACTCTTGAAATTTAGAGTTCTGCATCACTACTTCCTCCATGGTTTATGTTGATTCTGAGCTTTGGAAAAGATTTTAAAAACCTGCTAATTTTATAAATTATAGTGGTGTTTTTCAAAGTAATTTTGTTCTTACAAACTAATTTATCTGCTGCTCCCAAATCATTTAATTTGCTCCCAACAAGCATCTTGTTACTTTACATATATCTTACTTTGTAGGTCAAAAGCAAGGAAGAAATGAGTTTGTGATACGCCTGCAACCCTCAGAAGCCATGTACATGAAACTTACAGTATGTGTCTAGTTTGGTACTTGTATGCAAAGCTTTATCCTTCGTTAAATTGCACGAATGTTTTGTCCAATAAAATTGGAAATTGGTGCTAAAGAGAATGTACATGACATTTTCTGAAAAATTATTCTGCCACGTGTTCACAAAATTATAGCTGATCTAAAAATAGTATAAGGTTAAGAATATGATCTGAATGCACGAGACATGATAAAGCTACAATTGGAGATTACATGCTAAATGAATATTTAGCTATCCTTGTGCTTATCTCTGAATTGCTCGATGTCTCTCATGCAGGTGAAGCAGCCTGGACTTGAGATGTCTACTGTTCAAAGTGAACTAGACTTGTCATATAAGCAACGTTATCAAGGGGTTGCCATCCCGGAGGCATATGAACGTCTGATTCTTGACACGTATGATTCATGCCTTTTGTTCATATTTTTCAGACTATTTTTTAGTGCTGCTTTTGTCATGAGAGTCAAGACAGATGCATGAAAGTCTAATGAGCTTGAAAGGGTTGGTGTAAGCTACGAATGAAGGATATAACAGTAACTGTTTTTCAAAAGCAATAGCAATAACAAAATTGATAACTAGTGTGATTTTTGGTTTTACAGAATTAGAGGTGATCAGCAGCATTTTGTTCGCAGAGATGAGTTGAAGGTAGGTTTTGTTTTAACTTAGTAAAATATCTTGACTGAAATGGGATTTCAAAATCTGATGGTTGCTTCATTCTAATCATCAGGCGGCATGGGAGATTTTCACACCCGTTCTGCATAGGATTGATGATGGGGAGATGAAGCCATTGCAATACCAACCAGGCAGCCGAGGTCCAGTCGAAGCAGATGAGTTGTTGGCAAAAGCTGGTTATGTTCAAACACATGGCTATATCTGGATTCCTCCCACATTATAGAAATGCATCCTGCCTGGAACAATCCTTTGTGCAGTTTCCCTAAGATGAGTATTTCTAGAGCCCGTTTGTAATGCTCGTATAATATGTAGTTATGAAATCCCACCTTGAATGGTTTATTTATGTACTTCGGCCTTCAGTTTAACATGCCGAGAGAATTTGCTTTGACATGTAAGCTTGATGAGCCCTCCACTTGAAATATGTATCTGTTGTGGTGTGCATTTTAAGTACTTGAGGAAAGTAAGGAAATAAAATTGCTTCAAGCCATTGCGAGAGTATAATGCAAATCATCAGAATTTTGTTTTTACCTTTGAAACTCTAATTTTCTTCTGAGCTGCACATCGTGTTGAATGCCTTTTTTAGCGAGTCTGTAATTGTCTTTTGTGCTTTTACTCAGCCCCTATGGTGCGGGCACGCGCTTGCATTTGCAAGAGTGCAAGTGTTCAGAATATCTGCTCGTATATTGCCCTTTTATACTAAAAAACTCGGAAACTTAATTGAGCTTTACCGCTACCGTGAAGCTCTTTTTTTTTTTTTAATTCAATTCAGGCTCCATTTTTTATTTCATCTCTCCTTTTATTTGTTTTTAATTTTAATTTCTTCTTGATTCTATGAACAGATCTTTTCTTTTTAAACAATAGTTTGAGTTGATTTTAGATTTGTGATCAAGTTGAATAGATTATGTTGGATAATTTTTATATAATTTAATTTTAAATTCCAGTGGAAAGTTTCAAGTCTAGAGGATTTATTTGGTAATCCCATAAATTTTATTTCAATTTTGTTTTTAGATTTTTTTAATTAGTTGGTCAGATTGTATTGAATTGATTAAGTTAATTGAGTTATATTGATATAATTTTTACATGGTTTAATTTTAAATTCGGATTAGATAAGAAGTTACATCAAAAGGTATTTTTATATTAATTTCATTAATTTTTTTAATTCATTCTTATTTTTTTATTAGTTAATTAGTTATTTTTTAACCTATCAAATTATTTATATATATTTTAATTTTAACTTTGGGTTAAAAAGAAAGGGAGGTTGTAGGATCAGAAAGTTGTAAACTTGGCATGATGAGTTGGATGTAATTATAATATCAATTAATTTTTTATAATTTAAATATATTGTTACTTTCACAATTTTTTTTTATCTCACTTGCAACTTAGTGTGTCATGTAAATTAGTCTTTATGTAGAAGGACATGTGCTTTTGTCATAAAATATTGTGTGTGGTCCCACACCAAGTGATGGTGGGACAATCACATTAATTGTCAAGAGACAGTAACATATCTATCTCTTAAAATTTAAAACGTAATGTTACTGCATAAGAGGCAGCAGAACAATTTTTCTTTTCTAGGTTGAGATTTTGACAGTAACTTCTAGACATGTTATTCTTCATTTTGAACGACTGATGTTACTCTTCATTTTGAATGGCTGGATTGAATATTGGTGGTGTGAAAGCTGGTTTTTTTGATAGAAAATAGAGCTGTCGTGTTGTGAGCTTTTTCAAACATTTCTCTCTTTAATCTTGTTATATTTCAAGAATAGGTTATTTTTGATGATATGTATCTTATAGCCATTAGTTGAATATAAGAAAGAACAGTTGTGAACCCATTATTTATTGATAGTGGAAGTTTTTAGGTGAACTATGGTATCATGGTTTTTCTCGCATTAGGTTTTCCATGTAAAAATCTTAATGTTGATTTGTGTGATTGTTGCTTTATATTTGTTAATTGTTTGATCCTAATTTTGATTGCACAAAAAGGAAAAAAAATTAGAACTTGTGAATTGATCCGGCCAGATTGGTGTCTAGTTATTTGTTCCTAGTTTTCCCAACAAAGTGGTATTAGAACGCTGGTTGTGTAGATTGAATTTCTTATACAGTTAAAATGAAAAATGAAGATTTGGGCATGATAAAGCTCACTTTCTCTAATTATTTTCTATGAAAAACAATGATGGAGGATCACTTATATTGCAATGATCTAGCTTTGCCACTTGAGTATAAAGGAAAAAAGCCCATTCAAATGGATAAGGTAAAATGGAATGGGCTTAATAGAAAGACGACTGCTTATATTAGAAAATGAGTATCTTCTAAGTCCATTAATCATATTTCTCCAGAATATGACTGCTATATAGTTTGAAAGATGTTGGAAGAAACATTTATTAATGAGAGTGCACGAAACAAGGTTTTTGTAATTAGAGACCTTGTGAATTTGAAGTATAGAGATGGTGAAGATGCTTCAGTGCAAATAAATGAATTCTATGAGTTTTTGAATAAGCTGTCATTGATGAATCTTGAGTAAGCCGATGAGATACAAGTACCAATCCTGTTGAGTTCATTGTCGGATAGGTAGGAGACTTTGGTATTGTCACTTAGCAATTCTACTTCGAATGGAAAGATTACTTTGAAAACAGTGAAGGATAGTATCCTCAATGAAGAAAAGAGGAGGAAATGGACAAGCACTTCTGAGTCTTATGTACTTGTTACAGAAAGTCAAGGGAGAAGTCAAAGTAGGCTTTCTCACAGTAAGCAAGTAGAGAATCCAGTAATAAAAAAGGCAAATGAAAACCAAGAGGAAGATCTCAATTAAGGAAGGAAATTAAATGCTATTATTATGACAAGCCTAAGCATATTAAAAAAGATTGTAGAAAGTATAAAAGAGATAAAAAGGGTAAAGATGAAGAGAAAAATGAAGATAATGGTACAACTGCAATTGTATTTGATGTTGATGTTGCCATTATTTGTGATGATGGTTGTGTTAATCTTGCATGTCAAGATACCACCTGGGTTACAAATTCAATAATATTTTACCACGTTACACCCTAACATGATCTTTACATATCCTACACTGCTGGTGACTTTGGTCAAGTTAGGATGAGAAATCAAGGGATGGCTAGTGACACGACCAAGAGATTGATGTCTTCTTTTAAATGTAGGAGTGTCGAAGTAATAAATAACCTGACAAGACTGTAGTCAAACCACAGGAAGGTTAATTGTACAAATTATAAAAAACAACAATAGTAACAACAACAACAATAATATTAGTAGCAATAATAATAATAGTAATAGTAGTAGTAGTAGTAGTAGTAGTAGTGCTAATAATAGTAGTAATAGTAATAGTAGTAGTAGTAGTAGTAATAATAATAATAATAATAATAATAATAATAATAATAATAATAAAGAAGTTGATGAAAACTTTGAGATAAAAAATTAACCTAAGGATTAAACAATGATAATAATAAATTTCAAGATTAGAGGATCCACTAATGGTATGTCAAACAAGTATAAATTAAACTCTTATTATTCAATTGAAAACCACACACGAAGGAGGTTCCAATTAGATTATAAATTGTTAAAATGATGATATTAGTCATCTTATTCGATTAATGCTAATACCTGTAAATCTCGTCAAACATTCATGATTATAACTTATGTTAATAACAGATCAAGTTCTTTGCATAACTCAGGTGTTGGTTATATGATTAGTACTTAAAAGTGTATTTTTATCAAGGTTTTATATCATTATTTTGCACTTGAAATATGACACGAATAAAAGATTGATGTCTTCTCCCAAACGCAGGAGTGTCAAAGTAATAAATAACCTGGTAAAATTGAGATCGAACCACAGGGAGGTTAATTGTATAAATTATAGATAACAATAATATAATAACAATAACAATAACAATAATAACAATAACAACAATAACAACAACAACAATAGTAGTAGTAGTAGTAGTAGTAATACTAATAATAGTAATAGTAGTAGTAGTCATAATAATAATAATAAAAAAGAAGAAATAGATAAGAACTTTGAGATGAAATATTAATATAAGGATTAAACAATGATAATAACAAATGTCAAGGTTAGAGGTTCCACTAATGATATGTTAAACAAGTATTGTATAAACTCTTATTTTTCAATTGGAAACCACGCACAAAGGAGGTTCCAATCAGATTATAGATTGTGAATATGATTATATTAGTTATCTTATTCGATTAATATTAATACTTGTAAATCTTGTTAAACATTTATGATTATAACTTATGTTAACAACAAATCAAGTTCCTTTCATAGTTCAGGTGTCGGTTATACCATACAGTATAAGCTATGAAACTGCCAAGCATTTGTTGTACCAAGTGTTATATAACATAAATTAAGATTAATCATTTAACAAGAAGAGTATTAAAAAGTGAACAAGATAACAAATACAAAACATGTTAGTATCAAACATTAAAGTTCATATTAAGTTTATATTATAATTATTCTTACACCATTAGTGTAACCTTTTCACCTTGACATAATAAACTTAACTAAACATAATGAAAGAAAAAAAAAAGAACATAAATAAGATAAAATTTAAGTAAGTAAATGAAAAGAAATGAAAGGCATTACCTTGTTATTAATGAAAGCAAAACATAAACATTACAAAAAAAACAAAGAGAGAAAGTAAGAGCATGATCTTGATCTGGAAACCAAGATATCTAAATGCATGGAAAATATTTCCTTTTATAGGTCAAAATTGAGAACTATTGATTTGATGACTAATTGATGAGTGGGTGACCAACTCTTGACTTGGTGACAATCCTTATCTTCTCTGGTCTACCTAAAACATCATTGATAACGTCAAAATAGAAGCCACTTGAAAACATGAAAGTTGTGGGAAATGATCTCAACTTTCTTGTGTAAAAAATTTAGTTTATTTGGACTTTTAGAACTCTAGATATGGGCCAAACACTGAATAGTGCTCGGGCTGGAAGACAGATTCGGACTACTTTGTTGTTGCTACACTTTGGACTTGAAAATAGCCTTTTAAAGTCTTGGGCTCCATATGAAAGTTGTAGGCCTATATCTTACCTTTCCATCTAACACGACAAAGAGATTAATGTCTTCTTCCAAGTGCAGGAGTGTCGAAGTAATAAATAACCCGGCAAGACCGGGGTCGAACCACAAGGAGGATATTGTACAAATTATAAATAACAACAATACAACAACAACAACAATAATAATGATAATAATAGTAGTAGTAGTAGTAGTAGTAGTAATAGTAATAAATAAAGAGAAGAAGAAGAAGATGATGATGAGATATTAAAGTAAGGATTAACAATGATAATAACAAATGTCAAGGTTGGAGGTTCCACTAATGGTATATCAAACAAGTATACTATAAACTCTTATTGTTCAATTGGAAACCACACATAAAGGAGGT
>SRLM01005742.1:0-13003 GCA_015708895.1 Populus ilicifolia
ACTCCTGCACTTGAGAGAAGACATCAATCTCTTTGTCGTGTCAATAGACTAGTTGCATAAAGGGAAAGTTAGCACCCCAAATATGTCTTACCTAAGGTAGGCCGTTGTATTTTCTAGTTATTGGTTTGTCTAAAGGGGAAAAAAATTAATATCTAGAATATGTATTATATGTAATGTTGTACCCTAGATACTAAAAGACAAACAAAATAAAATTCTTGTTGTTTATGAAATTTTAGACAAAGTTATAACTTTAATAAATTGGTTATTAAAGTCAAAATACATGCTAAAATATATTTTTAGTGTATGAAAAACATAATATAACTTTTTAGCATTGAGATATTTGGTCATATGCACAAAAATATCGTTTTTTTTCAAAAAAAATTTGTATACTTTTTTAAATAAAAATTGATGAAAACTTGATATTTTACTACCGAATTTATATTTTTACTATGTAAAAATATAAACTGATATTAACCAAAATGGATAAAAAAAACCATGAGAAAATCACTAATGTGTTTTTTTTTTTAAATTTGGAATGGGTCAGCACCGACCCAAAATAAAAATAGGCCAGCGCTGGCCCAAAATAAAAAAAAATAGACCAACACTGGCCCAACATAAAAATGGGCCAACACCAGCCAAACATAAAGAAAATAGCTGAGCACTGGCCTAAAAAAACCATGCTTGGTTGATTATTGTATACAACAAAGTAACCAACTAATTATTTTCATCTGTTGTAGAACATGTTCATGTTTTGTATACAAATAAAAACAAATGGATCGGAGCAAATAAAGGAGAAGAAAGAAAAATGGAGAGGCGAGGAACTAACCTATGGTGGTTGTAGTGGAGGCTTATGATGGTGCTCGCTGGTGGCGGTGACTCTTAGCAGCAGTCTTTCTCTCTTCTCTCTCTCTTTTTTTTCCCTTCTTTTCTTCTTTTTTTTTTCCTTTTCTTTTCCTCTTGTCTTCCTTTCTTTGTTTTTTTTTTCTATTCTTTCTCTCTTTGTTTTTTTTGTCCACTCTTCCCCTTTATGCCTCTTCTTTGTTTATGTGTTTATACATAAAGAAGTGCGGTGAAAATGCCTTGCCTCTGTCCAATCAGGGAATAAGGCAGGGTGGACGGGATGCCAGCTACGACTTATCCCCTCTATTTTTTTATTCGTGGTAGGCCACTAGTAAGAGCTTAGGCAAGTGGGGGCTTTGGGTCGATATTTTTTTAGTTTTAGAGGAAGAGAAGTCGGTGAAAATAAAAGAAGAAACAAAATCTTCTACTTCCCCTATTTCATGCTCTAGGGGAAAAAGAAGACCCACAGCGCCGTTTAAAATAACACCGTTTTGAGCTTTTTTTTATATATGAATAGTGCATGAAACAACATCGTTTTAGATAAAAAAACGTTGTTTCTTTTAAAAGAAAAGGGTGGATAAAAAATGTATTAGAGTTCACATTGGTCCTTAATTTGTAATTCATTTAATCAAGTTCTAAATTGCAATTTTGATTTAAAAATCAATGCAATTGCATCCCTGTCAAAAATCAATCACTAGCCTAAAAGTTGACCACTTTTTTCAAATTGGTCCTTGGTCTTGAATTAGTGCAATTTCATCCTTAATTGATCACTAAACGTTTAATTTCTTCAATTTGGACACTGGTTTGGTTTAATTACTACCCCTCTATTTACCTACATTTTTCATTTTGGTCTTTGGTTTTAGATTTCTTCAATTAAGTCCCTAATTGACTATTAAATTTCAATATTTATGCTATTAAGCCCTTGATTTGACCAAATTAACTTTTAAAAATTATATTTTGACCCCATAACTTTAATTTATTTCAATTAAAACCCAAATTGACTTCACAAATAATTTTTTTCAATCAAACCCTCCATAAATTCAATTAACATTTAATAAAATTTAATTAAGTCCATAAACATCTCATTTTGTTTTTTTCTTCCTTAAATTGAATTTTCTTTATCAATAGGGCTCCTATCAGTCAACAAAATACTATCAAATTTTAATCTTTATAATTTTAAGCCTTTCAACCAATTTTTAACTATTTTTTAAGCATTTTGACATCCTTTTTTTCATTGTTATATTTTCTATAATATTTTTATGTATTTATTTATTTATTTTATTTATTTATTTTCAATATTTTTTACACGGGGACTTAAAAATGAGTTATGACAGTTGCCCCTTCTTTGCAATTCTTACAACTAAAATCTTGTAAGAGGTTTTTAAAGAGTAAGCTTTGTAAGGAAGAAAAAGGAAACAATCACAATATCTTTGACAACTTGCCCCTTTTTGACAAAAATTGGTCTGTTTTCACGGGCGATTTGCCTATACATTAACGCTTACCCTGGTTTATTTTCATAGGCAACTTACCCATACATACTCAAAATGGTCTATTTTTAAGAGCAACCAACCAACACACTTACGCTCACCCTTGTCTATTTTCATGGGCGACTTTTCCAGGTAAAAAAAAGAGAGAAAGAGTGGTCTCATTGTAATAGGTGACGTCCTAGGTGAAAGAATAATCTCATTATAATAGATGACTTGCCTAGATAAAAACATAGAGAATTAGTTGAATTATAATGAGTGACTTACCCAAAATAAGATAAGTGGGGGCTTAAAGGCACACTCAAAATAAGGTGAGGAATCAAAGGTGCACACAACATGAGGTAGGGTTAAAACACGCACTACCCAAATGATGAGGGCTCAAAGGTGCACTCACAATGAGGTGAGGTCTTAAAGGCACATTCAACATGAGATAGGGTTAGAAAACGCACTACTCAAGTGATGAGGGCTTTAAGATGCACTTAAAATACGGTAGGGTTATAAAAAACACTACACAAGTGGTGAAACACTAATCTATAAATGTTGAAAGCAAATGTATTATGATTGATATGTATGTATACTTACCTAAAAAATATAGGCCCCCATTTCTTCATAGCATCTTATTTTCTCAAAAGCTAGAGTGTTGGTAGTAAACTTCGATGGCCTTTACACTCTTGCTTTGCTCAAGTCACATCTTGTGATTTTTACCTTTAGGAAGAGCTTGATATCATCATATTTCTTTGTCCTCCAACCTTTATCTAAAAGGCTGCTAATTTTGCTTGACATTTTCCTTAGAAAAGGAATCATGAAGCCAACCCTTCTAAGTGTTTTTTTTATTGCCTCCCAACTTGATCATGCCCCCTAAATGTTCCAATTAGGTTTACTTTGGGGTGAGGATATGTGAAAGTAAGTTTGGGTTTTCTATATAAGAAAATGTTTCCATATAAATTTTTTGGAACTTTCAAGTTATTTTAACCACAAAATCAATTTGACATTGGTTCAAAATATACATGTTCTAAAGAATTCAAACAATTCCTTTAAATAGGTTTTTTGAAGTAATGAAAGCGTTTTGTTTTGCTTTTGGGTTAAAGATCAAGTGACATCGGATTGGTCATAAAAAAGTTTAAATTTCAATTTAAGGGTTATTGACAACCGAATTGATTCAAAACATTTATTTTATTGGCATGAATAATGATTTGACCTGCACGAGAAAGCACTACTTACCAATCCAGATTACTTACCTTTATTAGAAAGGGTTTGATTAGGTATATAATGTAGGCTTTGGCTATTGATTATGAAGAAAAGAATATTTTGTAGGCTTAAAAGGTGTTTAAGGGATGTCAAGACTAAATATCACTAGTACTTGTTTCTTGACGTTTTGTCTTTGGAATTTCTTTCCACAATGGTTTATCATGCCTCCCAGTTTTGAGTTTGGGCTCTTTCTCTTTATTTTTTTTCATTTTTATTGGTTGAGTGACATGATGAAAATATTAATGTCTCCTCTGAAATGCAGGAGTGTCGAAGTAATAAATAACCTGGTAAGACCGGGGTCGAACCATAGAGAGGTTAATTGTATAAATTATAGATAATAATAATACAACAACAACAACAACAACAACAACATCAACAACAATAATAAAGAAAAAGAAAGGAGAAGGAGAAGAAAAAGATGAGAACTTTAAGATGGAATATTAATGTAAGGATTAAACAATGATAATAACAATTGTCAAGGTTAGAGGTTCCACTAATGTTATGTCAAACAAGTGTAGTATAAACTCTTATTATTCAATTAGAAACCACACACAAAGGAGATTCCAATCAGATTATAGATTGTTGACATGATTACATTAGTCATCTTATTCAATTAATCGTAATACTTGTAAATCTCGTCAAGCATTCATGATTATAACTTATGTTAACAGCAAATCAAGTTTCTTTCATAGCTGAGGTGTCAGTTATACCATACAGTATTGGCTATGAAAGTGTCATATATTTGTTGTACCAGGTGTTATACAACATAAAATCAAGATTAGTCATTTAACAAGCAAAATATTAAAAAGTGAACAAGATAACAAATACAAAACATGGTAGTATCAAACACTAAAGTCCATATTGAGTTTACATTATACTTATTCTTACACCGTTAATGTAACCTTCTCACCTTGACATAATAAACTTAGCTAAACATAATGAAACAAAAAAATAAACAAAATAAGAACATAAATAAGATAAGAGTTAACTAAGTAAAGGAAAGAAAAGGAAATGAAAGGCATAAACTTGATATTAATGAAAGCAAAGCATAAACATTACAAAAAATACAAAAAGAGAAAGCATGAGAATAATCTTGATCTGGAAACCAAGATGCCTAAATGCATGGCAAATGCCTCCTTTTATAGGCTAAAATTAAAAACTATTGATTTGATGACTAATTGATGAGTGAGTGACTAACTATTCATTTGGTAACAATCTTTATCTTCTCTTATCTGCCCAAAACATCATTGATAACGTCAAAATTAGAGTCACTTGAAAACATGAAAGTTATAAGAAATTATCTTAGCTTTCATGTGTAAACAATTCAGGTCATTTGAACATCTAGAACTCTAGATATGGGTCAAACACTGAATAATGCTCGGGCTGAAAGACAGATTTGGACTTCTTTGTTGTTGCTATAATTTGGACTTGAAAATGGCCTTTTTAGATCTTGGGCTTCATATGAAAGTTGTAGGTCTATGTCTTACCTTACCATCCATATAAAGTAGACTTAAATCTGAGATCTACAGCTCTAGATATGACCTAATTACCGAACAATATTCTGGTTTAGATTGCACCGACATCTCTTTTCTAAATTTGGTCATCTCTTTGTCCTTTAAATTTTAGTTCTTAAATTCATCAATCAATCTTTTCATTTATGTGATAGGCCTGCATTTAAAATTAATATTTATCATAAAGTAAAGGTATCTTATATTATTAGATATATTATTATAAAACATGCTTTAGTTTAGAAGCTATTGATACTTCAAGTGCAAAATGATGACATAAAACCTTGGTTAAAATGTACTTTTAAGTACTAATCACAACCCCCAACTAGCTTATTAGTAGTCTCTAGTAATCAAAGTGTTAAAATAGAAAAATAATTTTTAAATTTCACAAAGTAAGGTATTCATCATTCAACTTCCATTAATGTATTCAGATAAACAAACTCTCATTAAATTTATATATCTGCTCAATACCTCTTAACAAGATATTAATAAACCTTTCTTTTATGCTCAATATATCAACACATAATTATGAAGCTTTTCTTGGAAGAAAACAAAATTGTTGTCCTAATATTTAAGGTTAACTTCCTTGAGTTGGGATTATTTGTTTTTCTTTTTTTTTTAAATATATATACATATAACTTAAAACATCATGAGTCTTTAACCCATATAACAAGCTTTCAACTAATGACTCCCAGACCAGTTGATCTTAGGGCATCAGGTGTTGAGACACCCCTACGAGCTTAATAACTCGGGTAACAGATACTGATATATAGATAGTGCAATGTTTGATTTTCTTAAGCTTTTCTCCTTAACCCATGTAACAAGCATTGAGCAATAGCTCCCAAGTCAGTTGACTTTAGGGTATCAGGTGTTAAAACACCCCTTTGAGCTTAATTGCTTAAGTTAAGGAGCCTACGAAACTAAACTTATCTATATTTTTTTGTGTTTTTTTTAATTATATACTATCCCTTTCTCTTTGTTGTTACCTTTAACAAAAAAAAGCATAATTAATGTAATAATCCAATGTACAACCCACAATCATATTTTAAAGTGTGTGTGTATGTGTAAATTAAGGTTTAAGAATACATATTAAATGAGTATATGAGCAGAATTAAGTGATAACAATGCAAGAGTTTGTAGACCTGAATATTTCAAAAAGTATTGTAATAAACCTTTTTAAGAATAGTTACTAAGATGCATCTCAAGAGTCAAAAAAAGATCTCCTTTACTCTACCATCATAGTAATAACAATTTTGCACATGCTTTATGAAATAGAAAACACATTTAGTTTTTTTTAGCTACTACCCTCTCCCCCTAACCAAAATGAGACATTGTCCTCAATATTTTAAAGTAGAAAGATAGAGTATAGAAGATATCACTTGAAATAACGAACACTAACAAACTTGAAACACACTGAAACAAATATAAGAAACAACAAAACATAATAATAAAACCAAAAGACATAAAGATTCACAAATGAAGGCTCAAATATAATTTAAGCTTTTTACAGCTTTCCTTAGATGACCAATTTAAGCGACTCATGGAGGGATCAATCATAGGAATAAAATATTGTAGTTGGTCAATCAATTATTCAGAAGCAGTAGCAGAGATTATGATTTGTCGTGTAGAAGATGTTAGAAATTCTTATTCCACAGCATGATCAAGAAAAGACAACAACTTATTATAATAACCATTAACATTTAGCAAATCTATGAGATTATAGTGAATATATAGTTGGGCTCAAGAGGAAATATAAAAGATCTCTTCTAATGTGTCTAGACCACCTGGTAAAGCAATAAAGGCATTAACATGGTTAAACATTCCATTCATTCGAGCCGACATTATGGAGACCTGAAGTTCCTCTGTAATTGTTTTTCTAATGATGTCCCCTTCTATTAAAGCTTCGGGGACAACCCCTAAAACTTGACTACCTCCTAAAAATACAGCTATTAACACACCTCCCATTAACCCAAGACTGTCTCCTTAATACACTAAATGTATCTTTTTCTCAGCTAGCACTTGACTAAGATGATTTGCTGATTCTAAAAACTCCTTTTCTTTCCCAAGATTGAATCCACTAAAAACACAAATACTTTTTATTTGATGACTTGAGGAACTTGCCATTTCCACACACTTTTATATTTGATGAATGTATGGGTTGAGTGGAAATGAAGGGAAGGAAAAGAGGATTTTATAGATGAGAAATTAAAAAGACAATCATACCATCTGTGTGTAGGTTAGTTGGAGTCACACACACACACTCTCTCTCTTTATTTATTTATTTTTGAAAAAGCATGTCTATATACAGGTGATTATGATTATGGCTCAGATCTTCTTTTGGTTTTACATCCAAGAACGGCTTAAACGCCCTTTATGGGTTGGGGATAGGCTTCCAATCCAGTTTTCTTAAAAACTTGCAAACAGTGTCTTTTTTAGTCAAATTCCCAAGACTAAGTCGAGTATTTTTTTATGAAATAGTGGCTATAAATCATGAATTGCACAATGCACTTCTCCACTAGGATGCGTCTTAAGAGTTAATAGAAAATTATCTAAAGACTCCTTACTCAGGCCATCCTTAATGAATTGTATTTTATCTTCACGGTTTATAGATACCATTCCTAATGAATGATATTATGCATTGACAAGACATTAATGATAGACTTTCAGTCATTTTGCACGATATTTCTTTGCAAAAGTGCTTTTACCTATTCCAGGCATATATGAAATGAAGAAATTAGAGAACCCACCTAATAATTGGACCTTTGCTTCAATCAACCAGCAAATATCTTTAGGAATTTCATGATTCATTAACAACATCAATCTTACATATCTAGCATGGTAAATATTTTTTAATTGCATTTTGAGACAGGGCAGGAAAATACTTTTTTAATTTTTCAAGATTAGTGTCCATTTTCAAATGAGAATTGAAAAAGAGATTCATAGAATTGCATAAATATATACAGAGATATCGGTTATTATGGTAAACTGAAAGAACCAACTTAAGTCATGGAGTACCATTGTCCTCCATTTAACTAGGGTGAGAGAAACTAGCAAAAATCACTCAAAAATAAACACGAAAACAACATGAGAGAGAAGAAAAAAATCAACCTTTTCTACATGATCATTCAAACCAGTTGATTCATTTTCACTAGGAAAATTATCAAAGTAAGATTTTAAACGATGTTTATTTTTCTTAAAAACATTATTATTCATTGAATTCTTAATATGAAAGGCCCTATAAGGATTGCTCTATCTTGATCTTAGCTTTATAGAGAATGAATAGAGTTGAGAATTATAGAACAAAATATTTTGACCAGTATCAACTTTTTGATAATTTTCACACATATTGCACAATATAAGTGTGTCCTTAAACATGGTGGGCCAATAAAATCCATTTTGAAAGATTTTTGCAGCTGTCTTTTTTTATGAAAAATAAATCTCACATGCTTTAAAATGACAAAGTTTAATGACACTACTTACCTCCTTGTCGAGAATGAATCTTTGAAATATTTAATTAGAATAATATTTGAATAAGTTAAGGTCATCCCAATAAAAGTTCTTCACTTCATTCAAAAACTTTTTTTTATCTTAGGTACTCCAATCAGCTGACAAATCTCTTAAAGCAAGAAAATTGATATTTTTATTATACCAAGGCATTAAACTAAATGAAAGTAAGGATTTATTAGGAAAGTAATCATTGATTGGTGTGATGTTAGATGTCGAATTTGTTATCACTTTTGATAAAAGATTCACATCAATATTTTTTATGCATTTTTCATCTATGATTCTTCCTCAGAATAAATCATTTACAAATCTTCAGATTCATCCAACTCATTTTTACTTAAAGTAGATTCAAGTTAATCATAAACTAATTCATCAATATGATCTACTTCTTGTAAATCATTATCATCTCCAAGTTGCTTGCAAATGTTAAAAATATTCATCTCCAATGTCATATTTTCAAATGATAGCTTCATAAGTCCATTCCTACAATTAATCAATGCGTTAGAAGGTGCAAGAAATGAACGTTCTAAAATAACAGGAAATGAATTACATACTTCAATAGGTTCTATATCTAAAATAACAAAATCCACAAGATAAATAAATTTATCCACTTGTACTAAAACATCTTTGAATATTCCTCTAGGCTTTTTTATAGATCTATAAGTAAGTAAAAGAGTTATAAAAGTTGGTTTTAACTCACCTAGATTGAGACTTTTAAAAACTGAATATGGAAATAAATTTACATAAACTCCAAGATCAAGTAAGGCACTTTTAATTTTATGTTCTCTAATAAAGTTAAAAATTATAGGACAACCAAGGTCTTTATATTTCAAAGCATTATTGTTCTGAAGAATGACACTTACTTGTTCGGCTAAAAAGACTTCCTTTTTCACATTCAGTTTCCTCTTCATAGTGCATAGATCTTTCAAAAATTTAACATAAAAATAAACCTGTTTAATAGCATCCAACAAAGGTATATTGATCCTTACTTGTTTGAAAGTTTCAAATATTTTAGAGTTATGATTGACTTTCCTTTGTTTGGTTATAACATGAGGAAATGGAAGTGCTAGCGGGGAAGCAATTGTTTATTTGCAATTTTTAGATTCAACCCCTTCCTTACCCTCAGAGATTGACTCATCATCTTTCCCATAAAGTTCAAGAGTGGGTTTTTCAATAACCTTACCACTGCAAAGAGTAGTGACTGATTTGACTTGATTCATGTGTTGACTTCTGAAACTACTTGCATTTGCATTGTATTGCCCCTTGAGATTTTATTGTGGTTAAGATGGAAACTTACATTTCTCTTAGAAATTGAGAGAAGATGTTAATTTTGCAAGAGTATCTTTAAAATCTATCATGTTTTGGGTAAGTTGAGTATTGATTGTCACTTGCTTTTCAATAAATGCATGCAATGTTTCCTCAAGATTTCTTCTAGGAGGTGGAGCATAAGGAGGTGCATATCCATAAGAATTTTGGAAATTATAGTGTGTTTGAAATGGTGGTTGTGAAGTTTATACATTGTTGTTATCACTCTTCCAATTGAAATTTGAGTGATTTCTCCAACCAGGGTTGTATGTTTGGGAGTATGGGTTGTGGTTGGCCCTTTGAAAACTGTTTAAAGCATGGGCTTGTTCATTGAGACATTTCTTAAAAGAAGGCAAGGTTAGACAGATATTGGTTGAGTGTTCATTTATTTCACATATTTGACACATAATGTTTTCAATAAATTTAATTGACCACTCTTTTTCAATTCTAGTGCCTCGACATTTCTAGCTAAAGATGCAAACTTCACTTGGAGGTCATGATCTTCCCTATGGTTATACATACCTCCACTAGATGTATGAGGTTGAGTTTTACCCGATGCCTCATAAGTACTCGCGGTGTCCCAATTTTGAGCATTTTCAGCTAACAAGTCTAAGTACTCCATTGCTTCATCAGGGTCTTTATCTTTAAAAGTTTCATTGCATATCAATTCAACCATTTGCTTATCTTTAGGTGTTAAACCTTCATAAAAATGTGAAACCAATCTCCATGTTTCAAAACCATGATGAGGGCAAGTATTTATCAAGTCTCAATATCTATCCCAACATTGTTTATCCTGGTTTTTGAGTGAAAGTGGTGATTTGTCTTTTGAAAGAGTTTGTTCTATGAGATGAGAAAAACTTCTTTAAAAACTGTTGTTGCATTTCATCCCAAGCACAAATAGATCGTGGTCTCAAATTTGGTATCTATGTTTTAGCTTTATCTTTTAAAGAAAAAGAAAAAAGCTTTAGTCTAATAGTGTTAATGCTACAATTTAAATCATTATATATGCTACAAACTTCCTCAAATTCTCTTAAATACAAGTATGGATTTTCTAAATCTAAGCCATGAAAAGACGGTAAAAGTTGAATAATGTTTGGCTTAAAATTAAAATGAGATGCATCAGGAGGAAAAACTATGCATGATGGTGCACTTATTCTTGTGAGATTCATGTGTTCTCTAAGTGTTCTAGCACAATTATTCTCATTATTCTCATTGTGAAGTGATTGATTATCTTCTTCGGTCATATTTTTTTAAAAATGATGGGATACCCTACAAAGTTTACCACTTGATGTACGTGGCCACACATGCACGTGTAAGAATAGAATAAAAGAAAGAAGAAAACAAAAGAAGAAGAAACAAGAGAAAATAAATAAAGTTATATAGAAGAAAAGTGAAAAGTGAAAATAAAAAATAAAATAAATACTATAATTTGTACAAGAACTTATCTCCCTAGCAACAACACCAAAAACTTGATATGATGAAAATATTAATATCTTTTCCCATATGTAGGAGTGTCGAAGTAATAAATAACCTGACAAGACTGGGGTCGAACCATAGAAAGGTTAATTATATAAATTACAGATAACAATAATACAACAATAACAACAACAACAACAACAACAACAATAATGAAGAAAAAGAAGGAGAAAGAGAAGAAAAAGATGAGAACTTTGAGATGGAATATTAATGTAAGGATTAAACAATGATAATAACAAATGTCAAGGTTAGAGGTTCTACTAATCGTATGTCAAACAAGTATAGTATAAACTCTTATTATTCAGTTGGAAACCACACACAAAGGAGGTTCCAATCAGATTATAGATTGTTAACATGATTACATTAGTTATCTTATTCGATTAATGATAATACTTGTAAATCTCATCAACCATTGATGATTATAACTTATGTTAACAATAAATCAAGTTCCTTTCATAGCTCAAGTGTTCTACTAACCATACAGTATGAGCTATGAAAGTGCCAAATATTTATTATACCAGGTGTTATACAACATAAATCAAGATTAGTCATTTAACAAGCAAAATATTATAGAGTGAACAAAATAACAAATACAAAACATGGTAGTATCAAACACTAAAGTCCATATTGAGTTTACGTTATACTTATTCTTATACCGTTAATGTAACCTTTTCACCTTGACATAATAAACTTAGCTAAACATAATGAAAGAAAAAAATTTAACAAAATAAGAACATAAATAAGATAAGAGTTAACTAAGTAAAGGAAAGGAAAGGAAACAAAAGGCATAAACTAGATATTAATGAAAGCAAAACATAAACATTACAAAAAATACAAAGAGAGAAAGTAAGAGCGTGATCTTGATCTGGAAATCAAGATGCCTAAATGCATGGCAAATACCTCCTTTTATATGCCAAAATTAGGAACTATTGATTTGATGACTAATTGATGAGTGAGTGACAAACTCTTGACTTGATAACAATCCTTATCTTCTCTAGTCTGCCTAAAATGTCATTGATAACGTTAAAATTAGAGTCACTTGAAAACATAAAAGTTATAGAAAAGTGTCTTAACTTTCTTATGTAAACAATTTAGATTTTTTAGACTTTTAGAACTCTAGCAATGAGCCAAATACTGAATAGTTCTCGGGCTGAAAGATAGATTCAGACTTTTTTGTTGTTGCTATAATTTGGACTTGAAAATGGCCTTTTTAGATCTTGGGTTTCATATGAAAGTTGTAGGTTTATGTCTTACCTTTTCATCCATATAAAGTAGACTTAAATTTGAGATCTACAGCTCCAGATATGACCTAATTACCGAACAATATTCCGGTTTGGATTGCACCAACATTTCTTTTCTAAATTTGATCATCTCTTTGTCCTTTCAATTTTAGTTCTTAAATTCATCAATTAATCCTTTCATTTATGTGATAGGCCTGCATTTAAAATTAATATTTACCATAAATTAAAGGTATCTTATATTATTAGATATATTATTATACAATATGCTTTAGTTGAGGAGTTATTGATACTTCAAATGCAAAATAATGACATAAAACCTTGATAAAAATGCACTTTTAAGTACTAATCTTGAGCATAATTGACACGACAAAGAGATTGATGTCTTCTCCCAAGTGCA
>SRLM01005779.1:0-20371 GCA_015708895.1 Populus ilicifolia
CTCCTGCACTTGGAAGAAGACATCAATCTCTTTGTCGTGTCAATCTCGTTCATTGGTTTTAAGAAAAATAGATGGGAAGCCTATCCCTAACCCATAGAGGGCGTTTAAGCCATTTTTGGATGTAAAATCAAGGGAAGATGTGAGCCAGAATCACAACTACCTGTATATACACATGCTTTTTTAAAAAAATAAAAAAAAATAGAAAGAGTGTGTGAGACTTCAGCTGGCCTAATATAGGTGGTATTATTGCCTATTTAATTTCTCATCTATAAATTCCTCTATTTCTTTCTTTCATTTCTACTTAACGTATACAATCAACCAATATAGAAGTGTGTAGAAATGGCAAGTTCCTTGGGTCATCACATAAGAAATGTTTGTGTTTTTAGTGGCTCTAGTCCTAGAAAAGAAAAGGAGTTTTTAGAATCAAGAAATTATCTTGGACAGGTGCTAGTTGAGAGAAAGATTCATTTAGTGTATAGGGAAGACAGTTTTGGGTTAATGGAACCAGTGTTAATAGCTGTTTTTTTAGGAAGTAATCAAGTTTTGGGGGTTGTCCCCAAAGCTTGAGCATAAGGGGACATCATTGAAAAAAATTAGAGAGGAATTACAGGTCTCCACAATGTCTGCTTGAATAAATGCAATGTTTAACCATGTTAATGCCTTCATTTCCTTACTAGGTGGTCTGGGCACATTGGAAGAGATCTTTCATATTTTCTCTTGGGCCCAACTACACATTCACCATAAACCTATAGGTTTGTTAAATGTTAATGATTATTATGATAAGTTGTTGTCTTTTATTGATCTTATTATGGAACAGAAATTTCTAACATCTTTTACATGACAGATCATAATCTCTGTTGCTACTTAATGCAACCATATTATTCGATAGTTTCACCCATATTTACTAGTTTTTGCCTATGTTTTATATATAAAATGCCTTGATATTTTTTGTTGTATGTTTTGAAGGCACTTTTGGATGAAAGATTCAAAAATGAGTAAATTTAAGGTAATTGACATATTTGACCTTCAGTTAATGCTTTGTGTAGAGCGTTAGCTTTAGAGGCTGAAATGAAGTGATTCTAGTTGCATTAAAAAGCCAATATTTATACATTTCTAGACATCTAAGGCAAGAAAATAAAATAAGAAAGAGCATGGAAATCACACCTTTCAAAATCAAATCTCACAATCTACTAGTATTAACCTTCGGCCATTCTAGCTTTAATATCTGGAGCTACAGAAGTCCAATTGATATAAACTTAATTTTGTTGGATTCCTGACTCAAATTTATATGAACCTTTTTTATCCAAAAAAGATTGCATAAGAGGGAGGTATGAATTTGTAAAGATGACACTTGAATTCTGCCAACAAACAGGTTTCGTGAAGAAACGAGTCCAAATTACGTTTCGAAGCATCTAAACCAATATTTAAGTTTTTATTTCAGTAATTTAGCTCCTCTAAATCATCGCTTGAAAATTTTATGCAAGGCTATTTCTTCTTTTTTAGGAAAATAGTTATTAAAAGTACTTAAATGTAAACTGTCTACTTAAGGAAGGACTATTTTGTAAAATAGAGACTAGGGTTTCTTAGGATATAAAAAGAATGAGAGAAGAGAAGTGGCAGCTAGCCAAGAGGCGGAAAATGCCCCATCATTTAAGAAACTCAAAATTATGCATTCTTCCTTTTTTTTTATTAGTTATTCAATGAACATGCAAGGCTAAATACTTTTTCTTACTAGCAAGGACACGGAAACCTTCACATTTCAGTAACTGTGAGATTTATTTTACCTCTTCTTTTCAGATTATATGATGAATATGTTTGTTCTTCTATGATTGTTTATTTTAACTGTTAGAGCAGACTCTAAGTTATTATTGTAGACAACCTATTGCTAAGTTTGATATCAAAACTGGAGTAGTGGTATATGAACTTGTGAAGCAACTAAATTTAATAATTATGACGAATCTATGTTATTAATCTGAGGGAGAACATTCAATCAAATCAAACACAGATTGTGGACAGTTATGTTTTCTTGATTAATTAACTTATCTAGTTCTTAAAGCTATAATTAAATTAATTTACTAGTGGTTAGGGTTAGTTATATGGAAAATTTGTTAATTAACCAATGTTAAAAAGAGATAATTATTCAAAATATAAATTGATGTTTTGTTTCCATGATCAGTTCTGATTTCTGTAGGTGGATATATGCTTGTGACCAAGGTTTGTTCTCTTGATAATTTTATGATTTTATTTAATTTTGCTTGATAATTTTCTAATATCTTTTGCTTTAGCCTAGATAACATCAAAACCCTCTCAAGTTGCATATCATCTAGTATAAAAATCTGACTTGAACCTTTCTTATAAGATCGACCCCTTGCTTGCTCTATATTATCTTGTGTATTGTATTTTATGTTAGGGTAATTAATTTGTGCGACTGTGACATCGTAATAAATTTTAGACCATTACTAGAGAAGTAATTTTAGTTGATTCTTGTGCTATTATTTTTATTTTCTGTGATTTTTATTTCTTTTTCTGAAAAAATAGAATTTTTACTTGCAGAAGTACTGTTGATTATGGTAGCGGTATTGTTTAAAACAAATTTTTTGGTAGAATTAGGTATCGCCTTTATGTTTCATAAAATGAAATGACATTCTAAATAAGACTAGTGGTAAACCATTTGCCTTACTCTATCGAGGGAAAATTCTATTGTTTTCTAGGGTTTTTAGGTAGTTTTAGTTTTCTAGTATTGGATTTTTGTACAAAATACATTGTTTTTTTTTATCTCTTGTGTGGTTGGTTTTTTTTAAGTTTTCTTGATGATTCATGTTAGTAGCTTATTCTACTAATCAAAGTCAAGTGTAGATAGAACTCAAAATAGAAAAAAATTTATGCAGTTCACAAAAGGAAGCTCGCCTTAACACCATGGCCGTTGTACGACAACAAACACTTAAGGATCTTACTGCTCCTAACATGGAAAATCAGCCATTATGCATAAACATCAACAATAATGTAAACTTTGAGCTTAAATCTAGCGTTATACATTTGCTACCAACATTTAATGATCTTGTAGGAGAAGATCTTCATACTCATCTTAAGGAGTTTCAAATGATTTGCGTTAGCATGAAATCGAATGGAGTTGACAAAGAACAGGTTAAGTTGAAAGCTTTCCCTTTCCCTTTAAAAAGGGGCAACAAAGACATGGCTTTTCTCCATTCTTCCAGGTTCAATTGAAACTTGGAATGGCTTGAAAAAGATCTTACTTAAGAAGTATCTCCCAGCATCTTGAGTTGCTAATATAAGAAAATAAATATA
Organism: Populus ilicifolia; assembly: GCA_015708895.1. Lineage (NCBI taxonomy): Eukaryota > Viridiplantae > Streptophyta > Magnoliopsida > Malpighiales > Salicaceae > Populus > Populus ilicifolia. The sequence continues at coordinate 3,307 of SRLM01005779.1, forward strand.
TGGGATTCAACAATTCCATTGAGAGACACTTTTTGAGTATCGGGAAAGATTTGAGCAATTGTATATTCAATGACCTCATCATTAAATACCCGATCAGCTGCTCATTTAATATTTCTATAAAGGATTGATGTTTACTGATCGTAGTATCATTGATGCTGCAAGTAGAGGGGCATTGGTAGATAAGACACCTAAGACTGCATGCTAATTGATCTCAAACATGGCGGCCAAATCAAAACAGTTTGGCACCCATGAAGACTTTGTAAACAAACGAGTAAATAAGGCAAGTATTTCTAACCTTGAGAATAAAGTTAATGATTTTACTTCTTTTGTGCATTCTTTGGCTTGTGGCAATGTATAATAGGTGAAAGTTTGTAGCATATACTCTTTATAAGGACATGCTTCAAATATATGCCCAACAATGCAGGAAGATTACATTGAATAAGCTAATATAGTTGATGGAGAATTTAATGGACAGCCTCAGTGTAAGTATGAATCCTTTTTTCCACATATACAATCCTAGATATAGAGATCATCCCAACCTATAGTATAGGAACGAACCTCAATAAGGCAATCAGGGCTGACAATTCCATCCTCATAGATTTCAACCCCAAGAGAATTATCAAGCAAGACAACCCCCTCCATTTACAAACTCTAATGTTATAGGATTGTTATGTAGTGATGATCTTTGTGAGATGATAAAAACTTTGGCTTCTAACATTGTGACCTTACAACAAAATGTCATGTCTTTTCAACAGGAAACAAGGTCAAGTATTCACAACTTGGAGAAGTAAATAGGGCAAGTAGCTTCAAGTGTGGGAAAATTGAAAGCATAAATGAATGGAAAATTACCCTTCCAAGCATTAAATATAAAAGAGAATGTTAATGCGATCATGCTAAGAAGTGGGAAAGAACTTGAAAAGAAAAGGTCAAAACAAATTGAGTTGGAGGAAGAAGAAGAGAAAGAAATTGAATTGAATACAAAGAAGGAACATCCTCCTTCTTTATAAATTGAAACAAAGACCAACACTCCAAAGGTAACTCCTCAATCAATGACTTCCAGTTTTAAAACAATTCCACCCTTTCCTATAAGTTCTTCTAGGTCAAAGAAAAAGGACAAAAAAAAAAGATTTTAGAGGTTTTCAAGAAAGTAGAACTCAACATTCCTTTGCTTAATGCTATCAAGCAAATTTCCAAGTATGCCAAATTTTTAAAGGAGTTGCGTACTACCAAAAGAGCTTTCAAACTAAAAGGTCATGAAATGGTAAGTATCGGTGAAGCTGTATCTGCTGTTGTTCAAAATAATATGCCTTTGAAGCAAAAAGACTCGAGTGCGTTTACTATCTAATGTGTTATTGGTAATGCTAGTTTTAAAAGGGCCTTATGCGATTTAGGTGCATCCATTAGTGTTATGCCCAAACATGTTTATGATTCCTTTAGTCTTAAGCCTTTGAATACAAATAGTATTATAATACAACTTGTGAATCATAATTTTGTTTACCCATTTTGTGTGATAGAAGATATCCTAGCCAAGATTGATAACTTGGTCATTTCATGCGACTTCTATATTCTTGATATGAAATATGATTCTTGTGATTCATCAAACAACACTCCTATATTGTTTGGGAGACTATTCTTAAAAGCTACCACTACAAAGATTGATTGTGGTAAGGATATTTTATCTATGGAAGTAAAAGATAAAAAGATTGAATTTAATTTTCATGATGCAATGAAATATTCTTATAGCAATGTTTATTCTATCACATGTTATGACCAAGTTGATAAGTGTGTGCAACAAGTTTTTGATTTTGATTGTAAGGATGGATTAAGCTTAGCTTTGAGCTATGACTATGATTTTACCGAGATAAAAGAGATGGAGAGGCACATATCGGTTCCCTAAAATATGCACAAATCAACATTGACTTTGCAATCTTTGCAAATTGTTCCCTATGGTAATGCCTTTGTTGATTTAATACTTTCACATAAAAAGCCTTTTCTATCTATTTTACAAGCCCTCAAGTTAGAATTGAAACCTTTGTCTGATAATTTGAAATATGTATTCATTGGTGACAACAATACACTTCCTATTATTATAGCAACAAGTTTGACAAATATGTAAGAGGAAAAACTTGTGAAGTTATTGTGTGATCACAAGATGATCATTGGATGGACTTTGGATGACATCAAGGGTGTTAGTCCCTCAATGTCTATGCATCACATACTATTAGAGAATAATGCAAAACCAATAAAGAAAATATAAAGGGGTTGAACCCGCCTATAATGGAGGTAGTGAAAGCTGAAATTTTTAAACTATTAGATGTAGGAGTCATTTATCCCATCACAAACAATAAATGGGTGGCGCGAATTCATTTAGTGCCTAAAAAGACTAGAATCACATTGGTGGAAAATAAAAATGATAAGCTCATTCCTACTCGTATCTCAAGTGGATGGAGAATATGTGTTGATGATAGAAAGCAAAGATTATTTCCCATTATAGTTCATGGATCACATACTTGAACACCTACCAGGTAAGTCTTTTTATTGCTTTCTTGATGGATATAGTGGATATAATTAGATTGTTATTAATCTTAAGGATTAAGAAAAAACTACATCTACATGTCTATTTGGTACATATGCATATAAGAGAATGCCTTTTGGTCTCTGTAATACACCTGCAACTTTTCAAAGATGCATGATGAGCATTTTTTATTATTATTTTGAAAGAATAATTGAGGTTTTTATGGATGATTTCATAGCATATGGTAATTCTTTTGATAAATGTCTAGAAAAGTTATCTTTGTTATTGAAAAGGTGCATTGAAACCAACCTCGTCTTAAACTATGAAAAGTGTTATTTTATAGTACAACAAAGAATAGTTATTGGGAATTTTGTGTCTTCACGTGAATTAAAGGTTGATAAAGCTAAAATAGATGTTATTTCATCATTGCCTTACCTTTCCTGCGTGAGAAAAATTCATTCTTTTCTTGTCTATGTGATTAGTACTCAAAAGTGCATTTTTATCATAGTTTTATATCATCATTTTGCACTTGAAGTATCAATAACTCCTTAACTAAAGTATATTTTATAATAATCTATCTAATAATATAAGATACCTTTAATTTATGGTAAATGTTCATCTTAAATGCAAGCCTATCACATAAATAAAATAATTGATTGATGAATATAAGAACTGAAATTAAAAGCATAAAGACATGGCCAAACCTAGAAAAGAGATGTTAGTGCAATTCAAACCTGAACACCGTTTGGTAATTGGATCATATCTGGAGCTATAGATCTCAGATTTAGGTCTACTTTATATGAATGGAAAGGTAAGACATAGGCTTACAACTTTCATATGAGCCTAAGATTCTAAAAGGCCATTTTCAAGTCCAAATTGTTGCAACGACAAAAAAGCCTGAATCTGTCCTCCAGCCCGAGCACTGTTCAGTATTTTAGCCATATCTGGAGTTCTAGAAGTCGAAATCAGCTAAATTTTTATAAACGAAAGTGAAGACCATTTCTACAACTTTTATGTTTTCAAGTGGCTCTAATTTTAACGTCATCAATGACGTTTTGGGTAGACAAGAGAAGATAAGGATTGTCACCAAGTTAAGAGTTGACCACCTACTCATCAATTAGTCATCAAATCAACAGTTCCCAATTTTGGCCTATAAAAGAAGGCATTTGCCACGCATTGAGGCATCTTGGTGTCCATATCAAGATTATGCTCTCACTTTCTCTCATTGTATTCTTTGTAATGTTTATGCTTTGTTTTCATTAATATCAAGTTTATGCCTTTCATTTACTTTCCTTTACTTAGTTAACTTTTATCTTATTTATGTTTTTATTTTGTTTATCTATTTTTTTTTCTTTCAATATGTCTAGCTAAGTTTATTATGTCAAGGTGAAAGGGTTACACTAATGGTGTAAGAATAAATATAGTATAAACTTAATATAGACTTGAATGTTTGATACTAACATGTTTTATATTTGTTATCTTGTTCACTCTTGAATACTTTGCTTGTTAAATGACTAATCTTGATTTATGTTGTATAACACTTGGTGCAACAAATGCTTGGCACTTTCATAGCCCATACTGTATGGTATAACCGACACCTGAGCTATGAAAGGAACTTAATTTGTTGTTAACATAAGTTATAATCATGAATGTTTGACGAAATTTACAAGTATTAGCATTAATTGAATAAGATGACTAATGTAATCATGTTAACAATCTATAATCTGATTGGAACCTCCTTTATGTGTGGTTTTTAATTGAACAATAAGAGTTTATACTATACTTGTTTGACATACCATTAATGGAACCTGTAATCTTGACATTTGTTATTATCATTGTTTAATCCTTACATTGATATTCCACCTTAAAGTTCTCATCATCTTCTTCTTTTTCTCCTTCTTTTTCTTTATTATTGTTATTGTTGTTGTTATTATTATTATTTTACTACTACTATTATTATTAGTACTACTACTACTACTACTATTATTGTTGTTGTTGTTGTTGTTATTGTTATTATTGTCATCTATAATTTATACAGTTAACCTCCTTGTGGTTCAACCCCCGTCTTGCTGGGTTATTTATTACTTCGACACTTTTGCACTTAGGAGAAGACATCAATCTTTTCATCATGTCAAATTTTTGACGTCGTTGTTGGGGAGGTAAGTTTTGTATAAATTATAATTTTTAGTTTTTTTTTCACTTTTCTTATATATAACTTTGTTTCTTTTCTCTTATTTCTCCTTTTATTTTTGTTTTTCATTTATTCTATTTCTACACGTGCATGAGAGTGTAGTCATGTACATCAAGTGGTAGACTTTGTAAGGTATCCTCATCATTTTTAAAAAATATGGCTGAAGAAGATAATCAATCACTTCATAATGATAATAATCGTGCTAGAACACTTAGAGACCACATGAATCCAACAAGAATAAGTGCACCATCATGCATAGTTTTTCCTCCTGATGCATCTGATTTTAATTTTAAACCAGACATTATTCAACTTTTACCTTCTTTTCATGGTTTAGAATTGGAAAATCCATACTTGTATTTAAGGGAATTTGAGGAGGTTTGCAACACATATAATAATTTAAATTGTAGCATGAACACCATCAAATTAAAGCCTTTTTCTTTTTCATTAAAAGATAAAGCGAAAACATGGTATAAAATTTGAGACTAGGATCCATTTGTGCTTGGGATGAAATACAACAACAGTTTTTAAAGAAGTTTTTCCCATCTCATAGAACAAACTCCTTCAAAAGACAAATCACCACTTTCACTCAAAAACCAGGAGAAACATTTTACCAATGTTGGGATAGGTATCGAGACTTGCTTAGTACTTGCCCACATCATGGTTTTGAAACATGGAGATTGGTTTCACATTTTTATAAAGGGTTAACACCTAAAGATAGGCAAATGGTTGAATTGATGTGCAATGGAACTTTTAAAGATAAAGACCCTGATGAAGTAATGGAGTACTTAGACTTGTTAGCTGAAAATGCTCAAAATTGGGACACCGCGGGTACTTATGAGGCACCGAGTAAAACTCAACCTCATACATCTAGTGGAGGTATGTACAACCTTAGGAAAGATCATGACCTTCAAGTCAAATTTGTATCTTTAACTAGAAAAGTCTAGGCACTACAATTGCAAAAGAGTGGTCAATTAAAATATGTTGAAAACATTGCGTGTCATTTATGTGAAACAAATGAACACTCAACCAATAACTGTCTAACCTTGTTTTCTTTTAAGGAATGTCTCCATGAACAAGCTCAGGCTTTTAAAAAATTTTCAAAAGGCCAACCACAACCCATACTCACAAACATACAACCCTGGTTGGAGAAATCACCCAAATTTTAGTTGGAAGAGTGAGAACAACAATGCACAAACTTCACAACCACTATTTCAAGCACACCACAATTTCTAAAATTCTCATGGATATGCACCTCCTTATGCTCCACCTCCTAGAAGAAATATTGAGGAAATATTGCATATATTTATTGAAAAGCAAGAGACAATCAATACTCAACTTGCTCAACACATGACAAATTTTAAAGATACTCTTGCAAAATTAACATCTGCTCTCAGTTTCCAAGAGAAAGGTAAGTTTCCATCTCAACCACAACAAAATCCCAAGGGGCAATACAATACAAATACAAGTAGTTCTAGAAGCCAACACATGGATCAAGTTAAATTAGTCACTACTCTTCCTAGTGGTAAGGTTATTGAAAAACCCTCTCTTGAACCTTATGAGAAAGATGATGAGTCAATCTCTAAGGGTAAGGTAGGTGTTGAATTTGAAAATTGCAAAGAAAAGACTAATTCTCCGCCAGCACTTCTATTTCCTTAAGCCATGACCAAACAAAGGAAAGTCAATCACAACTCTGAAATTTTTAAAACTGTTAAACAGGTAAGAATCAATATACCTTTGCTGGATGCTATTAAACAGGTTTCTTCTTATGCTAAATTTTTGAAAGATCTATGTAACGTGAAGAAGAAACTGAATGTGAAAAAGAAAGCTTTTTAGCCAAACAAGTAAGTGCTATTCTTCAGAACAATAATGCTTTGAAATATAAAGACCATGATTATCCTATAATTTCTTGCTTTATTGAAGAGAAAAAAATTGAAAGAGCCTTACTTGATCTTGGTGCTAGTGTGAATTTAGTTCTATATTCAGTTTTTTAGAGTCTCAATCTAGGTGAGTTAAAACCAACTTTTATATCTCTTTTACTTGCCGATAGATCTGTAAAAGTGCCTAAAGGAATAATTAAAGATGTGTTAGTACAAGTTGATAAATTCATTTATCTTGTGGATTTTGTTGTCTTGGACATACAACCTGTTGAAGTATGTAGTTCATTTCTTGTTATTTTAGGACATCCATTTCTTGCAACCTCTAATGCATTGATTAATTGTAGGAATGGACTGATGAAACTATCATTTGAAAACATGACATTGGAGATGAATATTTTCAACATTTGCAAGCAACCTCGAGATGATAATGATTTACAAGAAGTAGATCATATTGACGAATTAGTTTATGATCAACCTGAATCTACTTTAAGTAAACATGAGTTGGATGAATATGAAGATTTGCAAATGATTTATTCTGAGAAAAAAATCACAGATGAAAAAGGCACCAAAAATATTGATGTGGATCTTTTATCAACAGTGACAACAGATTTGACATCTAACATCACACCAATTGATGATTACTTTCCTAACGAATCCTTACTTTCTGGTAGTCCAATGCCTTGGTATGATAAAAATATCAATTTTCTTGCTTTAGAAGATTTGCCAGCTGATTGGAGTACCCAAGACAAAGAAAAGTTTTTGAACGAAGTGAAAATTTTTTATTGTGATGACCTTAACTTATTAAATATTGTCCCGATCAAATATTTCAAAGATTCATTCCCGACAATGAGGTAAGTAGTGTCATTAAACTCTGTCATTCTAAAGCATGTTGAAGTTATTTTTTATAAAAAAAGACATCTATAAAAATTTGTCAAAATGGATTTTATTGGCCTACCATGTTCAAGGATATGCATGCATTCTGCAAAACTTGTGAAAATTGTAAAAAAGTTGATACTGGTTAAAAAGTTTTGTTTTATAATTCTCAACTCTATGCATTCCCTAAAGAGCTAAGACCAGGATGGAGCAATCCTTATGGGGCCTGTGATATTGAGAATTCAATGAATGACAATGATTTTAAGGAAAATGAACATCGTTTGAAAGGTTACTTTGATAATTTTCCTAGTGAAAATGAATCAACTGGTTTGAATGATCTTGTAGATAAAGGTTGATTATTTTGTTTTTCTCACATTGTTTTTGTGTTTCTTTTTGAGTAATTTATGCTAGTTTCTCTTACACCGGTCAAATGGCGAATAACGGTACCCTATGACTTAAGTCGGTTCTTTTAGTTTCCCACAATAACTGATATCTGTGTATACATTTGTGCAATTATTTGAATCTCTCTTCCAATTCTCATTTGAAAATGGACATTAATCTTCCAAAATTGAAAAAGTATTTTCCCGCTCTACCTCAAAATGCGATGACAAAAATTTACCATGCTAGATGTGCAAGATTGAGATTGTTAATGAATCATGGAATTCCTGAAGATATTCGCTAGTTGATTGTTAAGTCCTCAAACTCTTTCATTTCACACATACCTGGAATAAGTAAAAACACTTTTACAAAGAAATGTCGGGCAAAATGATTGAAAATCTATCGTCGATGTGCTAGATGACTTGTAATGTACAATGTCATTCTTTAGGAACGATATTTATAAACTATAAAGATAAAATACAATTCATTAAGGATGACCTGAGTAAGGAGTCTTTAGATAACCTTCTATTGACTCTTGAGACGCATCCTAGTGGAGATGTGCATCGTGTAATTCATGATTTATGGCCATTATTTCATAAAGAACATGATCGACTTAGTCTTGAAAATCTGACTAAAAAAGACACTGTTTGCCAATTTTTAAGAAAACTAGATAGGAAGTCTATCCCCGACCCATAAAGGGCGTTTAAGCCGTTCTTGGACGTAAAATCAAGGGAAAATGGGAGCCACAATCACAACTACCTATACATACACATGCTTTTTATGTCTTTTGGTTTTATTATTGTGTTTTGTTGTTACTTATATTTGTTTTAGTGTGTTTCAGGTTTGCTAGTGTTCGTTATTTTAGGTGATATCTTCTATACTCTATCTTTCTACCTTTAAACATTGAGGACAATGTCTTGTTTTAGTTTAGGAGAGGGTAGTAGCTTAAAAAAATAATTATTATATTTTCTATTTCATAAAGCATGTGCAAAATGGTTGTTACAATGATGACAGAGTAAGGAGAATCTTTTACGACTCTTAAGATGCATCTTAGTAATCATTCGTAACAAGGTCTATTTCAATACTTCTTGAAATATTTAGATTTACAAACTCTTGCATTGTTATCACTTAATTCTGCTCATATACTTATTTAACATGTATTCTTAAACCTTAATTTACACACACACTTCAACATATGATTGTGGGTTGCATATTGGATTATTACATTATTTATGTTCTTTTGTTAAAGGTAACAACTAAGGGAAAAGGATAGTATATAATAAAAAAAAGAAAAGAAAAAAGAAAAGAAAATGCTAGTAATAAAAATATAGATAAGTTTGGTTTCGTAGGCTCCCTAACCTAAACAATTAAGCTCGAAGGGGTGTTTTAACACCTAATACCCTAAAGTCAACTAACTTGGAAGCTATTGGCCCAACGCTTGTTACATGGGTTGAGGAGAAAAGCTTAAGGGAATAAAAAATTGCACTATTTACATATTAGTATCTGCGACTCGAGTTACTAAGCTTGTAGAGGTATCTTAACACCTAATGCCCTAAGACTAACTAGTCTAGGAGTCATTAGCTAAAAGCTCGTTACATGGGTTAAAGATGCATGGTGTTTTAAATTATATGTATATATATTAAAAAAAAGACAAAAATAATAATCCCTACCTAAGGAAGTTAACCTTAAACATTAGAACAAAAATTTTATTTTCTTTCAAGAAAAGCCCCATAATTATGTGTTGATACATTGAGCACAAAAGAAAGGTTTATGAATACCTTATTAAAGGTATTGAGCAGGTATATAAATTTAACGAGAGTTTGTTTATCTAGATACAATAATGGAAGTTAAATGATGATACCTTGCTTTGTCGAATTTATAAATTGTTTCAAGGCTTTGATTACTAGGGACTAGTAATAAGCTAGTTGGGGGGTGTGATTAGTACTCAAAAGTGCATTTTTATCATGGTTTTATATCATTATTTTGCACTTGAACTATCAATAACTCCTTAACTAAAGTATGTTTTATAATAACTCTTTAATTTATGGTAAATGTTCATTTTAAATGCAGGCTTATCACATAAATGAAAGAATTGATTGATAGAATTGATTGTTGAATATAAGAATTGAAATTGAAAGGATAAAGAGATGGTTAAATTTAGAAAAGAGATGTCGGTGCAATCTAAACTGGAACACTGTTTAGTAATTGGATCTTATATTTAGGTCTACTTTATATGGATGGAAAGGTAAGACATAGGCCTACAACTTTCATATGGCGCTCAAGATCTAAAAAGGCTATTTTCAAGTCCAAATTGTTGTAACAACAAAGTAGCCCGAATCTGTCCTCCAGCCCGAGCACTGTTCAGTATGTTAGCCATATCTGGAGTTCTAGAAGTTGAAATGAGCTGAAGTTTTTACACAAGAAATCTGAGACAATTTTCTACAACTTTCATGTTTTCAAGTGGCTCTAATTTTGATGTCATCAATGATGTTTTGGGCAGACAAGAGAAGATAATGATTGTCACCAAGTCAAGGGTTGGCCACCTATTTATCAATTAGTCATCAAATCAATAGTTTCTAATTTTGACCAATAAAAGAAGGCATTTGCCATGTATTGAGGTATCTTTTTGACACTACTACACTTGAGAGAAGACATCAATCTTTTCGTTGTGTCACCATGCAGGTTTCTATTGACACTTTATCAAAGATTTCTTGAAGATTACAGCACCCTTGTGCGAACTATTAGCCAAAGAAGTGGATTTTGTGTTTGATTAAGCATGTAAAGATGCCCATGATGAGCCTTTTGATATAATATATGATGCGAATGACTATGCAATAAGGGCTGTCCTTAGGCAAAAAATAGGAAAGAATTTGCATGTTATCACCTATATTTCCTACATGTTGGATGGAGCATAATGCAACTTCCATACAATTGAAAAGGAACTTTTTGCAGTGGTGTTTGGTCTTGAAAAATTCAAGTCATATCCACTTGGTATGAAAGTCATTGTTTTTACTGACCATGTAGCTTTAAGGTATCTTTTGAAGAAAAAGAAGTCCAAACCAAGATTGATTAGGTGGATCTTACTTTTACAAGAATTTAATCTTGAGATCAAAGATAAAAAAAAGCTATCAAAAACCATGTGGCTCATCACTAGAGCCGACTGAGGATTAAGGATATACAAACAAAAACAATACAAGAGACATTCCATGATGAGCAAATTGTATGTGTTAAGACCATGGTATACTAATATGGTGAACTATTTAGTCACCAAAGAATTCCTTCCAAGTTTGTCTACATTCTAAAAAGACAAGTTACGAGTTGATGTTAAATATTGTTTTTAGGATACACCATATCTATAGAAATTTTGTGTGGATCAAATAGTTAGGAGATATATACCACAAGATTAATTTCATTCTATTCTTATCTTTTGTCATTCTCTCATTCTTGTGGTGAGCATTTTGGAACAAAAAGAATGATCCCAAAGGTACTTGAATGTGATTTTTATTAGCCTTCTATTTTTAAGGATGCATATCATTTTTATAAATAATATGAAAAATACTAAAGAACAGGTAATATCACTCATAATAATCAAATGCCTTTAAAGAATATTATTGTAAGTGAAATTTTTGATGTTTGGGGTTGCTTGACCACTTTTTATGATCAGCTTGTTTTAACTCACAAGTGCACAAATATGTGATGTAGCAATTAACTCGGTAAGATCGAGGTCATATCCATAGAGAGCTAGACCTAGAAATTAAGCTAGGAAATAAAAAAACTCAAGAGAAATTAAGTTAACAATAACTTGGTTGAAAATAATTGATTGATTTGTTTTAAAAGATGAAAACATGTAAATAGATTTTAAATGACAAGAAAAGTAAGTCTATGTCCAAATTAATTTTAATGGTAATGTATTGGTGATTCCTTCAACATATATAAGATAACTCAACCTAATATCAATGATGATGATATTAGATTGAAAGATATTACAATGAAGTTTTAAAAAATGATGATTGATTATTGCTTAAGAATGAACAAGTATTTTCATATTAAGTATTTATAGGAAATGTTGTTACCTTTCCAAATCATTAGAGAACAGCTCATTTGGAGATCAAAAGTTATGGACAAAATACCAAAAGGTGTTCTGAAAAATCAAATCAGGCCAACTTGGAAACCACTTTGGTGCACATTTTGCTTTCTCCTTTATGAGCTATCTTTTTCTTCTTTTTGACCTAAAATAATGTAATGATATCCCCTCCAGCTTTTCATCCATATGCTTGCCCTCTTAGATTAATGGATCACCCAAAATAAATCAATTGTTATTTATTATGTGGACATGTAAGATCATGGATTGTGATTGGGCTGATTGGAAGGCTGATTTAGGGTTGAATCTAAGTATCATATACAGATACATATGTACTTATTATTTGGGTTAAGATTGATATTGAAACCTTGAGTGTTTGATGGTTGAAGTTTGCACACAATATAAAACAAGTTTGCGCTTGAAATATATCATATGATAATGTTTTCTAGGATTGGAATAGAATTGATTTTTTAGGAAAATTTAGAGCACTTATTTGAACCAAGATTTGCTTCAAACTTTAACTAAATTTCTTTTCAATTCTTTGTTTTGAATTCTAAATTTAAATTTCTAAGATAATTCATTTAAGCTCTAAAAACCTATTGAAACATTAAAAGAAACTTCATTACTAAAAAACTCATCAATTATTATGGAAAACCCATATAAAAACAATAAATACGTATATAAAATAACATACTTAATGATACTTTTGATGCCCAATTGATTAGTACTTAAACATGCATTTTTATCAAGGTTTTATGTCGTTATTTTTACACTTGAAGTATCAATAACTCCTTAACTAAAGTATGTTTTATAATAATATATCTAATAATATAAGATAACTTTAATTTGTGGTAAATGTTTATTTTAAATGGAGGCCTATCACATGAATAAAAAGATTGATTGATGAATTTAAGAACTGAAATTGAAAGGACAAAGAGATGGTCAAACATAGAAAATAGATGTCAGTGCAGTCCAAACCGGAATGCTATTTGGTAATTGGGTCCATATCTGTAGCTATAGATCTCAGATTTAGGTCTGCTTTATATGGATGGAAAGATAAGATAGAGGCCTGTAACTTTCATATGAAGCCTAGGACTTAAAAAGTTCCAATTTTAAGTCCAAATTATAGCAACAATAAAGAAGTACGAATCTGTTCTCCAGCTCGAGCATTGTTTAGTGTTTGGCCCATATCTGTAGTTTTAGAAGTTCACATGACCTAAATTGTTTACATAAGAAATCTGAGTTAATTTCCTACAACTTTCATATTTTCAAGTGGTTTCAATTTTAACGTTATCAATAATGTTTTGGGCAGACAAGAGAAGATAAAGATTATCACCAAGTCAAGAGTTGGTCACCCACTCATCAATTATTCATCAAATCAATAGTTTCTAATTTTGGCCTATAAAAAGAGGCATTCGCCATGCATTTAGGCATTTTGGTTTCCAAATCAAGATCATGCTCTTGCTTTCTCTTTTTGTATTGTTTGCAATGTTTAAGCTTTTCTTTCATTAATATCAAGTTTATGCCTTTCATTTCCTTTCATTTACTTAGTAGACTTTTATCTTATTTATGTTTTTATTTTGTTTATTTACTTTTCTTTCTTTTATTATGTTTAACTAAGTTTATTATGTTAAAGTGAAAAAGTTATATTAATAGTGTAAGAATAAGTATAGTGTAAACTTAATATGGATTTTAATGTTTGATACTAACATGTTTTGTATTTGTTATCTTGTTCACTCTTTAATACTTTGCTTGTTAAATGACTAATCTTGATTTATGTTTTATAACTCTTGGTACAACAAATACTTGGGACTTTCATAGCCCATACTGTATGGTATAACTGACACTTGAGCTATGAAAGGAACTTGATTTGTTATTAATATAAGTTATAATCATGAATGCTTGATGAGATTTACAAGTATTAGCATTAATCGAATAAGATGACTAATGTAATCATGTTAACAATCTATAATCTGATTGGAACCTCCTTTATATGTGGTTTCTAATTGAATAATAAGATTTTATACTATACTTATTTGACATATCCTCTAACCTTGACAATTGTTATTATCATTGGTTAATCCTAATGTTAATCTTCCATCTCAAAGTTCTCATCAATTTTTTTCTTCTTCTTCAATTACTACTACTATTATTATTGTTGTTGTTGTTGTTGTTGTTGTTGTTATTATTATTGTTGTTATTGTTGTCACTACTATTGTTGTTTATAATTATTGTTTATAATTTATACAATTAACCTTCTTATAGTTTGATCCCGGTCTTGCTGAGTGATTTATTACTTTGACACTACTACACTTGGGAGAAGACATCAATGTTTTAATCGTGTCAGCAATGACAACTCCCAACATAGATTTTGCTAGTCCTTAAGCAAAACAAAACATAAAACCTTTAAAATAAAAGGAATAATAATAACCGTAATTAGGCTCGACTTATCACACTTAAAGGACCTATCATGCAAAAATTGGTATCTTCAACTTAGTATATACACAATAGCAAATAAAGAAAAGTAAACATACTTAGATTTCTTAAATCAAATATCCATAAAAAATTCCAAATTCAATCGTATTTATCATGCAACCAATATAATTGATTCACGCGAAAACTCAACTTATAATCTTCCCTTCTCACTACTACAAACAAGGTAGCAAAATAGAGAAATATCTATATATATTTTTCTCTTTTTTTAAAGATATTATTTATTCTTTTTCTTTAAGTGGTCACTTTTCCTTTGATGCGAATACAAACATTTGTGATGAATGTACCCAGTTACTCACAAAGTCATAAACTTAAAGTGCTTTTGCATACTCATATTTCAAGTTGCCGTATGACGTAAAGATAAATATTTGTGATGAATACCCCTAGTTTCTGAGCAAATCAGGATATTGGAGTACATAGAACTTTGTACACTTTTATTTATTTAATTGTCTAATAATTATTAGTCTATTTGCATAAACCTTGTTTAGAACTAGATAAAAAGGGATGATCACAAGTAAAGCATCACACTCATCTTTTATACATAATCACACAACTCACATAACTTTTACAAGGAAAGATGTACTTCAATAACCTGAAAGAAAAAGTATGATATATCTTACTTTATAAGATATTATATATCCTAAATTAAAGTATGTAATGCTTAACACAATAATGAATCTAAAAATGTAATGTTCATCCTAAACAAGTCTCACTCACCTATAAATGCAATTATTTTTTTTCAAACAAGCATGGCTATCTCAAGCATTCACTATAATTAAATATCTAAAATTAAATTTTGCATTACCCTCATTGTAAAAAAAAAAAGTTGAGAAGAAAAGAATAAAGATTAGGAAATTATTACTCCTTTTTTTTTCAAGGATGAATGTCTAATTGAATTGGACATGAGTTAACTTCTTGCTTGATTATTTTTTTTTACCTATATATCACAGCTAAAAGAAAATATCAAACCATTTTTTTTTCTTGCAAATAAAGAACCTCACACCCCCTAACCTAAAATAATGCATTTTCCCTAATGCATGAGAAAGTAAATATAAGAGTTAGAAGAATAAAAAAAAAACTCATTACTTGTGATATTACAATGGTATTGGATCTTCAAGATCCAATGTCTCAACTTCAACCATAAAACATTCAAGATAAGGTTTCAATTTATGATCATTTACTTTGAAAACATTTCTATTTTTTAGGATTTTCTACCTAAAAGGCACCATGATCAAAGATGGACTTAATCACAAATGGATCAATCCATTTTGTCCTCAACTTCCTGGAGAGGAGATGTAATTGTGAATTATACATGAGAACCTTTTGACCAACATTAAAGGATTTTCTAAGAATATATTTATCATGTAAAGTTTTCATCTTATGTTTTAAAATTTTTGCATTTTCAAATGCATCATTTCTCAGCTCCTTTAATTCATCCAATTAAAGCTTTTTATTTTTTCCAACCTCATTTTCATTGTCATTAAATTGCTGGGTGGCCCAATATGCATGGTGCTTAATCTGAACAAGGAAATGACAAGGTTTTCCATATATTAGCCTATAAGGAGACATTCCTAAAGAGGTCTTGTAAGCAACACGATATGCCTACAAAGCATCAACTAGTTGAGGGTGTACTTTATCGTGTAATTTCACACCCACAAATATTAAAATCTACATCTGGATCTTAGAGAAGAAAATTAGAAGACTTTTTTGATATTTTAGTCAAACCTTAGTGGATGATTATAGACTGGTTATGATATCTATTTTTGGGATTTCAAAACATGAGAAATATGCAATTTTTTATTTTTTTATGAAAATATGTTTGAAAAACTTTTAGGATTTGGCCATATGTAGGAATATAATTTTTTAAAATGAAAATTAATTTATTTTGTTGAGATTTTTTTATTTTAAAAAAATATTTTGGAGAAAACCGGATATTTTAATACCAAATTTGTATTTTATAGTGTAAATATACAACCCGATATTATGCAAAATTAGTATAAAAAATATTTAAGAAAATCAAGAAATTCTTTTAAAGAAATATATAATATAACATTATATATATTAATTAAATATTATTAAAATGTGGGCTGGCCCAGCCTAGATAAATGGGCTAGGCAAGAAGCCTAGGAAATAGTGGTTGGGTTGAACTCGACCTAAAAGATTAGGCCACTCGACCCAACATATTTTCTTTTCTTTTCTTTTCTTTTTTGGGCTGAGCCAAACTAGTTGATTGGGCTGGGCCATAATTGGCCTGACCCAAATTTTATGTTAATTATATGCAGCAACGTGAACACTTACTATTCACATGCTACATGCAACGAAACGGTTGTAGGACCTGCTAATGGGCGGAGGAGGATGCTATCAGTGTTTGCGGTCACGGTCGTGATCAGGAGGTTAAGCTGATGGTCTGAGCGGTGTCTTTTTGAAGAATGATAGAGGAGTTGGCCGCCAGTGGTAGGGGAAGCAAAAGAAGAAAAAGCAAAAAAGAAGTTGCAGAAAGGAGAGAAAAAGGTTTATGGTGGCTCTTGGTGGTTGGTAGGTAGCTTTCTGATTGTGCATCAAAAGTATCATTAAGTCTCTTATTTTACATATGTATTTATTGTTTTTATTTGGTCTTTATAATAATTGATGTGTTTTTTAGTAATGAAGTTTGTTTT